>JAJJMB010014022.1:10891561-11081340 GCA_023531105.1 Papaver atlanticum
GGCTAAGGAAGGGTTACGAACACTTTGGAGAAGTTTAGAGCCTTAGAAAAGCGAAAAAAAATCAACTGGAGTCGAGTTCAGAAACTTTTCTGCTGCTGCGAAGAAGAAGAACACGAAGAACATAAGACCCTCAGAGTCAGTTGCAGAGACAGACTTATTTTCAGTGACAACGATTTACGGTCGCATATTCCTGCAGTCACCGAAGCTTTTCAGCAACAATTCCGACTTCTGTTTTAGACCTTCAGCAACTGCAGAATCCGCTGTTTTAACACTTTTCTCCCTTTTAATCAACTTTTGAGCCATAAACATGTATTTTGAGATTATGATTAATATGAGGAGCTAAACCCCATTGCTGAGGCGATAGAGGAAGCTATTTTTCCAACAAAAAGTGGTATATTCTATTTTATTTATTTTATTGCAATTATTTAATGATTATTTGCCTTGATTGAAAATTGTTTGAGTGATTTTTATTGAGCAATTGTTATTTCTTTTGATAGAGCATTCTTGGACCTAGGTGTTTGATGTTTTATGCTTCGGATTTACACTTGTTATTTTGAAAATCTACATGTTGCATTAGTTTAGAATCAAATTGAACGAGAGAATTGCATGAATATAAATACTAGATTAAATCACTTTGAACTTGGAAATTAGTGGAATCTCAGCCTCAGTGTTCTTTTATTATTGATATCAACTTTGTCAGTGTTTGCTATAATTTTCAGTGATTTTTCTGTTTAGTTTTGAATTTAAGTCTAAAGTTATCCTTCACAAGTTCGAGAATCGAATCCTATTACCACCACTTTCACTACAATTAAAACTCACACCAATCATCCATTGTTAACATACTCCGTTTAGTGTGTGATCGATCATAAGTTGGAATCAAGTTTAGTTGTGCAGGTACAGAATAAGACATTGAAGATTTTAAAGCAAGAAGATTTCTTATTGGTTTCGTATCTTTGTGATTTAACTTCGTGCACAAACTTGAATTTACAAGTTGTTTCACAACTTTGGTGTATTGAATTACGAAGCATGAAGTCTATCTTTTGAACTCTATAATTGCGACATAGACATTTGTAACTTGTTACTAGATTGTGTAATTAACTTAAGATTGATTTCATGCCTAGAAAAATATGTTTGATTACATGAGTTTAAGGAAGTAGACTTACAAACTTGTTTCGTAGTTGAAGAAAATCAATGGATTGGTGGTATGATTCCTATTATGGATCTATAGCATGACCGATTCCTATGCATTGGAGATCTATAACAGGACCGATCCCTATTGAGGATCTCTAGCAGAATTGATCCCCATGAAAAAACTATTTCCGAACTTACGTACACTTTGGGGTTTCTGTTATTTTGGAAGTTAGTTTTGCAAAATAGGAAAGTTTAAGATATCGACATTGTGAGTAATTTGAACATGTGAATAAATCTTATCTTTTATTGTTCAAAGGTATCCCTTGATACTCAAGGTGAGATCCCAAACTGAAATGTTTGATAATCTTCTTTTAAGATTTTCAAATATATATGTTTTGTTTTTCGAGCAAGCAAAATATATCCCTGGAAGATAAATTAGTTAAGTATCTTGTATGATAGCTAATATTAAGTTGTAATCCAAGAGGAACTTCGGTATGACAGTTGGATATTTGTTGGAAGTAGAAAAAACCGAAATAGGTGTTTATTGCATATCTTGAGAATATTTTCGGTTTTGAAAATTCCTTGGTGTCCAAACTACCTTGGTCTATAAATAATGAAGTTTGTTCTTCTTATAAACTTATCCTGAGGAAGGCTAACAGATTCATTTTGTAGTCAGTGTTGTAGCCGACTAATAGTATTATTTGTAATACTATCTTGGAGAGGAGAGTAACGTAATTAGGCGAAATCTTTTATGTCCGCTAGTTTAAAGACTTCTGCGGGATCAAGAAGCGTCTAGATAGTACCGTTGGTGGAAAACTAGAAATTGCATTGTTATTTTAGTTTTCAATTATTGATTTGATTGATTAACGGTTGTTAAACCTTGATTGCACCTAATTTGATTATTCTAGAGGGCCTTCTCTTCTTACATAAGGTCACTCAAACTAGATCAAGGGATTAACGGTTATTCAGATATGATTTTAGATGATACGTGTTGATATCTGTACCTTGTGACTATTATTATAGAGGTCGAATTCAGAATAATAGTAGACGAAAACTAGAAAACAGAAGACACAAGAAAGTAATTCGAAGAAAATATTTTATCTAGATTATGAGAAAGAAAACTACTACAATTCTCTCTTTGTTACGCTCACAATCTCTCAAGGTAAATAACCTTAAACTGTTTGGTAAGCTTGCTTTTACAATAATTAATTACCTCATAAACTTCTCTTTAGGTATGCGTGTTAAACCTCCTTTTCTAGGTTTCAAACCACACTAGCTATGAGCTAAACATCTCCATTTATAGTCTTAATGGTTTCTCAAACCTTCTAGGAATCTATTTCCTTATCTAGGAATAATATGGAAAAGTGGAGAGTTGGGAATCGGTCTGAGTCGAGCTCTGAGGATCGGCGATTGACTCAGTTATTTTGTTCATCGTTTCTTTGAATTCAGTGTTCAACATCATTAATTCAGGTGAAGTTCTTACAACTATTTGAAATGATAGGTGTTCAATCCTACTTCTATAGATCTATATTGTATTAATTAGGTTATCAGTCTTTTATTTTCATGGAGCAAAATAAGAATCCATAAATGGATTCATCAGTAGTAGATCTAAACAATCCTTATAAAGAGAACCCATCGATTGATCTTATTAATGATACTGATGATAGATGTGCGGTTTGGCAATATTCTCTTATTGGTCGTCTTGATTTACTTCGTTTTAAATTTTCTGATGCTGTTCTAAACTTGAAAAATCAATGGAGTTTGGTAGGGCAATGTAAGATGATTCCATTAGGAAAGGGTTTTTTCATTATTAAATTGGACAATAAACGTGATAGGAACTCCATTAAAGTTGGTAGGTGGGAAGTTTTTCATCAAGTATTATGGATCAAAAATTGGATTCCTAATTTTCGTCCAGAAAATCATAGAACATCATCAGCAGCAATTTGGGTCCATCTTCCAGGACTTAGTATGGAGTACTGGGATGAGAAAATATTATTCACTATTTGCAGAGCTCTAAGGGATCCTGTTAAAGTTAATGAAGCAACTTTGAATTATGAAAGTGGTTATTATGCAAGAGTTTTAGTTAACATTGATTTGGAAAAGAAAATACCAAGTGAATTGTGGATTAAATCAAAGTATGGGGGTTTTATGCAGAATGTAATACTAACTAAGCCACCCAAATTTTGCAATAACTGCAAAATAATTGGTCATGTACAAGCTGAATACAGGTTTCAAGCTGCTTCAAGTGAAATTAAGACTCCACAAGGAAATGACAGTTCTCCAAAGTCAAGTTTAAACAATTTATCTTCTGTCAAAGGCACTAATAATCAAACTGGAGGAAACTCAACATCAACAAGTATCAGAGATCCTGTCAAAGGTACTAATAATCAAACTGGAGGAAACTCAACATCAACAAGTATCAGAGAGCCTTTTGACATTTGCCAAACTCAAGTCACTACAATTCACATTTCAATAACTTCTATTCAGAAAAAAGATAATCCTGTTACAATTACTACAGGGATGTTTGGTTCATTACATAATGCACCTGATGAAGGAAATGATAAAAATATGAATGAGGATAATATTGTTCCAGCAAGGATATTACAAGTTGTTGAAGACAATACTTTAGAACAAAGTGTGGTTAAGTATATTCATGGCAAAGATGGGTCTATTTCAGAAGAACAAATTCCTTCTACTTCCTGGTCTAGAGTCATTCAAAAACCAGCAGCAATTAAGCAAGTATCTACTTCTGGTGATCAGCAAAATAATGTGATATCCAAGGTAACATCTCAACCAGTTACTGGTAAATATAATTTTAGGAAAAATAATGCAAAGGGAGGCACTAAAGGCCTCAAATCTTTGCAATGAAAATTCTCTTTTGGAATATTAGGGGCCTTAGGAGAACTAGGGCTCAAAATAAGTTGTGGACCTTAATAAATCAATTTAAACCTTCTTTAGTTTTTATGGATGAGCCAAAAGTAGTATGCAGTGCTTCCTTTTGTAATAAACTTAATTTTCCTGGGATGGAAAATAAAGTGATTCACAATTCAGTTTCTAATAAAAAAGGAAATATTTGGTTATTCTGGAACAAAACATTACCAGAACCAAAAGTAATATCTATGTCTATCCAAATGATTACAGTGAATATAGGAGGAGTTCTAGTTTCTGGAATTCATGCTCATGTAGGGGTTGTTCAAAGAAGATTCTTATGGGCTGAAATGGAGCTAATTAGTGATTCGAATCAACCTTGGTTAGCAATAGGTGATTTTAATTCCATTGTTTCTTAAGATGAAAAAATAGGAGGCAGAGCAGCTAAAAGAAGAGTAATGCAAGAATTCAATAATTGTCTTAATAACTGTGAATTGATACAAGCTCCTAAATCTGGTTTAATGCATTCTTGGTTCAACTGTCAACATGGGAACAAGAGAATTCTATGTAATTTAGAAAGAGATGTTTATAATCACAAGTGGTTCCAAGTGCATGAAGATTGGATTTACAAAGTTGGTTTGAGGATTGCTTCTGATCATGCTCCCTTGTTAGGTGGTGGAGAAAGTATTCCCAAACCTTCAAATGCTCCTTTAAAGTTTCAGAAAATGTGGCTAACTCACCCAAGCTTTATGGATGTAGTTTCTCAATATTGGGTTGAAGAAATAGTAGATGATCCTGCTTATGTATTCCAACAAAAATTAAAAAGATTGAAGAATGTTCTCAGGCAATGGAACTGGTCAGTATTTGGTAATGTGCATGTTAAAATCAAAGAAGATGAAGAAGAAGTTATTAAATCAATGGCTATCTCATATCAAAATCCTCATGACACTGAAGCTCTGAACAAACTTGTAGCTGCAGAAACTCATGGCAGAAACTCTAGTGCAACACTTCAAGCAAAAATTTCAATTTCAAGAAACAGAAGAAGTGGAGTCTCTACTGGATGTAATTCCAAAAGTGATTACAGAGAGGATCAACAGATGCTTGATGCTATACCAGAAGTAGAAGAAATAAAGTCTATAATTTTCAGTATGGACCCTGACAGTTCTCTAGGTCCTGATGGCTTTTCTGGGTGCTTTTATAGAGCATGCTGGCATATTATACATAATGATGTGGTTCGAGCTGTGCAGTTCTGTTGGAGAAGAAAATTCATTCCAAAGGGCCTGAATTCAAATTTTCTGGTGCTTCTACCTAAAACAGAAGGTGCAAAAACTCCTAATCACTTTAGACCAATAGGTCTAAGTAATGTAAGTTTTAAGATATTTACAAAGATCATAAATACAAGAATGAGCTCTCTTATGACAAAACTGATAACTCCTCAACAAGTTGCTTACATTAAAGGCAGAAGTATACAAGAACAGATTATGTTAGCTTCTGAGATGGTCAATGAAATGAAGCAAAAAATAAGGGGAAGAAATATGGGCTTAAAGCTAGACATATCTCAAGCTTGTGATTCTGTAAGTTGGGATTTCTTATTTCAAGTGTTATGCAAGTATGGTTTCTCTAATTCCTGGTGTCAGTGGTTGAGAGTTTTTTTTGAATCAGCTAGAATATCAGTAATGGTTAATGGTGGGCCTCAAGGCTTCTTTTCTGTTGGAAGAGGACTAAGACAAGGAGATCCCTTGTCTCCAACTTTATTTGTTATTATGGAGGATGTTCTAAGCAGATGCATTCATAAGAAGCTGGCATAAGGATTGATACTTCCAATGGTAGTAAGGAAATGCATTCATCCAACCCATTTGTTCTTTGCAGATAATGTCTTCATCTTTTGTAATGGAGCCAAGAAAAGTGCCATTAATCTCATGAAGTTGTTGGATGATTATCAAAAAGGTTCAGGTCAAATAATAAATAAAACTAAAAGCAAACTGTTTATTGATGGTACTTCAGTTCTAAGAAAAACTCAGATCAAGGATATAATGCAAATGGAACTATGTAACTTTCCTGACAAATATCTTGGAGTTATTCTATCTCCTGGCAGAATCAAAGTTTATACAATATGGCCCATGGTTGAGTTAATACAGAGAAAACTTGCAGCTTGGAAGGGGAAGCTTCTATCTTTTCAAGACAGGTTGGTTCTCATATAATCTGTACTGTTAAGTATTCCAATCTATAATATGGCTGTGTATAAATGACCTGCATCAGTAATCAAAGTTTGTGAAAAAGTGATAAGAAATTTCCTTTGGTCTAGTGATGGGGATGTGAGAAAATACACTATTCTAACTTGGAGGAAGGTATGCCCTCCTTATGGTGAAGGTGGATTGGGGATTCAAAGGCTTGAGATCATCAACAGAGCATTACTAATGAAAACGATGCGTAGAATAATAAATTCTGAAGATGAATGAGCACTATTCTTTAAGGCAAAGTACTTGAATAAAAATGGGAAATGGAGTGAAAATTGGAAACTTTCATCTATTTGGTCTGGACTGAAATGGGCTTGGGAGGCATTAAAAGAAAATTTGAGATGGTGCATTGGAAATGGACATAAAGTCAACGTTTGGTATGATATCTGGATTGGTGATGCTCCTCTAATAGAGAAAACTGAGTTTAATACTTATGTTAAAAATAATGTGCATTTAAAAGTAACTGATCTTATTCAGGAAGGCAGGTGGAATATTCCAACTGAAATTCAGTTATTAATCAGTTCATTGTGTTTACCAGAGATAGGAGGAGGGCAAGACTCATTGGTATGGATTGGAGAATTAACCAGTATGTTTACAACTTCATCTGTCATAGCATTGTTAAGACATAAAGAACCCAAACTCAATTGTGCATCTCATATATGGAATACATTTCTCCATCCAAGTATAGCAAGCAATGTCTGGAAAATACTTCAAGGGATTTATGTGGATGATACTGTCATGCTTGGAAATGAATATGAACTATCTTCAAGATGTTGCATCTGTGAGAAAGATCAAGACAACATGAGTCATCTTCTTTGGGACTGTCCTTTTAGTATCAAAATTTGGACATGGCCATGTGCTGTGTTTTCTACTAAATCTCCAAACTCCTTTGAAGATATATGGAACAATGCAAGAAATAAAAGCCCAATTATCAGAGAAGCTTGGATCACTGCAGCTTGTTCTGTTGTCAGAGAACTATGGTTCCAAAAAAATAAAAGATTCTTTGAAGAAGTCAAGCCTAATGAACAACAATTCAAAAACAGAATAAAGAAGCTGGTGTGTGAAGGAGGACACAGGATGAAGGTTAATAAGTGGAACCAAGCATATGATTGCCAGGTAATAGCCTTTTTCAATCTGGGTACTAGATACAACAAATTTCAATGCATCAAAACTTGTTACTGGTATCCCCCTCCTATGGGGTACACCATGTTTTGCATGGATGGCTTTTCTTTTGGTAATGCTAGAGCAGCTGGATTTGGAGTTGTGATTATAAATCACTTATGTCAGGTCCTTGGTGCATTATTAGGAGGCATAGGCATCACAACTAATTATGTTGCAGAGAATTATGCAATTTTATGTGTGCTGCAGAATTGGCAGGGGAGTGGGAGTTGCAGAATATCATTATATGTTCAGATTCCAAGACTGTTATTGATGGTTTTATCAAAGGTCAGGTTCCATGGTTTATAAAGATGAGATGGCAGAAAGCTAGAAGTAAGGTCTCTTCAATTATGTTTCAACATTGTTTCAGAGAAACTAACTTCTCTGCTGATAAAGTTGCAAAAAGGGGAGCTAGTTTGGTAGCAGGTGAGAGACAGTTAACTATTGGAAAACCCAACTTTTTAATAAGAGTAGAGATGCCAGAAGTGGAGTACTTTAGATTCTGTTAAATGGGCTTTGTTATCTTTCTTTATTTCTTAATTGAGCCTATGTAGTTGGCTTGTTTTTGTTTATTAATGTTTGGGCTGTAACTCTTTAAAACTTTATTTCTTAATCAATAAAATATGTGATTCAGAAGAAAAAAAATCTAGGAATATTATTCCCTTTCTAGGTATATTTCCCTTTCTAGGAATATTACCTTGTCTAGGAAGTATTTTCTTATCAAGTTATACTTCCTTACTTTGGTTTTGTTTCCCAAACCTCCTAGAAATTTATTTTCCTTCTATGGGAGTACTAGCTTAAATCAGTAATCCCTCATAAATTACAATTTTATCCCCAATCCTTCTTGAGGATCACTGGTTCCCGAGAGAGAAAGATACACATGTATCATGCGCCCCCCCTTAAGAACTTGAACTCCTGTGAAAGTTAGATTTGGAGGTTAGGGAACCTGAGAGTTCCTTTCACCCTGCTGAACCATCTCTCCTTGCTGGGAACTTGACTTTGAGTTCCAATTAGAAAAACGTCCTTATCTTCCTATCTTGTCTTAGTCACTCTTTGCTCAGTAATGCAATCCTCTTCGAGTGGTTCTTCTCTATCAAACCACAAGTCTTCCACATGTGGCAATATCATCTTGTCATCTCCGTCATTATCTAGTAATGGTGGTTCAAACATCTTCAACCTTTCTAGGTTGTCTTCTTGTTGTTTGGTTAGGGTTTCCAAACAAAATCTACTCGTCTTCTCGTCAACAGAACGGATAAGGAGAATGAACTTTGTACTAGAATTCACCAACCGTTTTTCCTAAGTGTCTGTAATCAAGCTCGCTCCATCAAGAGGAGAGTTTATAGCTCGTATTTTCAAAATCTTTCCCATCTTTGGTAAAGGTATATTTTTGGTTCCTCATATGTCAAATCACATCTTCATAATAATCAGGCTCACGGATTCTATATGTTTGATTTGCTGATTACATTGAGAAACAGAGATACAACTCGTGGATATATTTCCATTGATTAAGTCTGACTATCTAGTAGATTCTCTTGGAAATTATATTGGAATTTGTCCATACAGATTGCCTAAACGAAATATTGGGTGTGGTTGTTAAACCCCCGCTTTTTCAAATCGTATTAGAGTAAGATTTTTGAATTTTTTTGTAGTGAAACAGGTAACACTAACAACCGCGATGGGGTTGAATTATATCTTCGATTTTCAGACATACGCAAAAAAGTGGAAGAATATATGGCTTTACTTCATATGTGCAAGCAACTTCGACTTAGAGGTGAGACTGATGGAGAAGTCGTAGCTCAAGCTAAGAAGGATCACACAAGTAAGGACTACCAAGTACAACCTGACAAACATCTAATGGAACCACATCGCATGTAACCTCATCAATGTATGACTCATCAAAAGCAAACTTGAACGTACACTGTTATGAAACCTGTAGCCCACCTTCCTTTTGAAGCCACCCTAAAGGATAGGGTTTCGGATGTTTGAAAGTCTTCAAACCCAACTTCTGTACCAAAGAATGTGAAAGTAAATTCTTATGACTTCCTGGGTCAATAACAACATCTATAAGTGTTGTCTTAACTTGCATTTTAACTGTGAAGAGTCGTTCCCTAGGATCGTCTTTTGTAAATTCTTCTACTCCTCCTTCCATTAGAGAGAGCTTTTGATTAGGTTCTGTTAGTCCTTGGATTTCTTTCGGAGATTGTGCGACTAATGTTGCCATCATGGCTTCTTTTTTCTGTAACCCTTTTGGTTTTAGATTAGGATACTTCACCCAACACTTGTCAACAACATGTCTTGTTTCTTTGCAATGAGTGCAAATCAAACCTTCTTTGTCTTTAGATTTCCTATCCTCTTTGCTCCTTTCATCTCCTTTAGTGACGAAACCTCCATACTTCCCCTTATTGTTACTCTCAACATCAGATTTCTTAAGCCTTCCTTCGATGGCATTAGCTTTTATGCTTGCTTCGGAGATAGTATCCACCGAAAACATCTTCAACTCCTTCCGTATATACTCATGAAGCCCGGAAAAATACTTCATATAGATAGCATAATCTTCCAAGTCTAAATCCATAACCAAAGCTTGATTCTGAAATTCCGAAGTATATTCTTGCACGGTTTGGTTGTAGGACTGCTTCAAGTCGTACCACTTGAACCATCTCTCTTCAAGTATCCAACCGGATAAAATTGTTTCCTCACAACTTCCTTGAATACCTTCCACGATAATGCTCCCTTACTTAGGTATTGTCTTTGATAAGCTTTCCACCATATTAGAGCATGCTTTGAAAGCTTCAATGCCGCAGAAGCTATCTTCTCCTTCAAACCATATTCAAAGAAAAAAAAGTACGTCTCTTGACGCTCTATCCAATTATCTAATTTCTCTACATCGACACTTCCATCATAAAGTGGAATATCAACATGAAAATCAATTTTTTAGATTCTTACCGTGATTCATAAACTTACCACGAGGTTTTGTTGCTTTTGTGCCTTTAGGAAGCTCATCTTCTTCTTCCTCTTCGTATTCTTATTCTTCCTCCTCACCCTCTTCTTCCGAACCCCAAGATGGAGATTTCGTCTTTTTCGAAGGTTTCAGATTTGGTGTATTGGAATGAATAAAAGCAACCAACTCGTCCAGGGTAGTTTGAATCGTCTTCATCTCCTTTTCCAACATAACCACCTTCTCGTTGGTAGTTTTTGGTTCATCAGTCTTAGACTCATCGTCAGATTTTGTCATCCTTGGTTTTCTTGTTCTTTTAACATATTCTTGCTTTTCGAGTAACTCACCAAGCTGTTTGTAGACAGATCTAGTGAAGACCATAAACCACTGGAATCTTCCCTAAAAGAAACGAACCTTGATCTGATACCAACTTGATACGTTTTGATCTCTGTACCTTGGTGACTATTATTATAGAGGCGGAATTCAGAATAATAATAGACGAAAACTAGAAAACAGAAGACACAAGAAAGTAATTCGAAGAAAATATCTTCTCTAGAATATGAACAATAAAACTATTACAATTCTCTCTTTGTTACGCTCACAATCTCTCTAAGTAAGTCTGTTTGCTAAGCTTGCTTTTACAACAATTAATTTCCTCACAAACTTCTCTCTAGGTATGTGTGTTAAACCTCATTTTCTAGGTGTCAAACCACACTCTCTAGATGTTTTATCTATGAGCTAAACATCTCTATTTATAGTTTTAACGGTTTCCCAAACCTTCTAGGAATCTATTTCCTTACCTAGGAATAATTCCCTTTCTAGGAATATTACCTTGTCTAGGAAGTATTTCCTTATCAAGGTATACTTCCTTACTTTGGTTTGGTTTCCCAAACCTCATAGGAATCTATTTTCCTTCTATAGGAATACTGGCTTAAATTAGTAATCCCTCCTAAAAAATTACAATTATATCCCCAATCCTTCTTGAGGATCACTAGTTCCCGGAGAGAGGAAGATACACATGTATCATTAGATCTGACAGTGATTTGTGATCATCCATTATTAACAGACTCCATTTAGTGTGTGATCGATCATAAGTTGGAATCAAGTTTGGTTGTGCAGGTACGGAAGAAGACATTGAAGATTTTAAGACAAGAAGATTTCTTATTGGTTTCGTTTCTTTTTTATTTAACTTCATGCAGAAACTTGATCGGCTTTGATCCGACTAGAATCGAATTAGTTTCTTGTAAGAACAACAATGAGTTCTTACACTTTTGAATAGTTAGTTGAACTTAGTAGGTTATAGGCTTTATTATTTTGTAATCTTTGACGAAGTACTTACCTAAATAATGGCGAAGGGAGGTGCTTGCTTTCTTCTCTAGGATGCGAAGATGTAACTTATCAAATATGTATTTAAACCAAAAGAACCATGAGCTTTGGTAGTATAAGACTTCTGAATATATTAATGTTGTATACTAACGTGCTTATTTCTGTATTTGGTTCTTGTCTGTCTTACACTCATAAATAAACTTGATAATGCGTATATAATCAAAGCAACTTGGATCCCCTGACACTCAGGTTGAGCATCCATTGGATGAGGTGGAAGCACGATCTACAACCAAAATATAACAACGTTAGTCAATATGATGACACAAAAACTAAAGTTACGGCTAGCTTGAAGAACCACGAACCCAACTATTAGTAACTTCCCAACCGTAACATCTAAATTCCCATCCGTAGAAAAACAAATCCAAAACACAGGAAGTTATACGGTTCACAAAATCACAAACGAATCTAACCATAACACACTCTACGGTTCCCTCTTTTTTGAAAACCCAACCGTAAAAAGTGCAATAAATACCCTCATGCACATAATTAGTTACGGTTGGGTTTGGAATACCAAAAACCCAACCATAATTACTTTACGATTGGTTATTTTTTCTTCTAGTTTTTACCAGTTACGGCTTGGAGTTCATCCAAACCTAACCGTAAATGGGTGTTACAGTCGGGAATGGAGGGGTAACCCAACCGTAAGTTAATTTGTAGGGATTAAAATCATTATGTTTTTGCGTACTTTACCTAATTTTGAGAAAAATTGAGCTTATGGGAGCAAATTTATAGGTGCACCTGTTCATTTTCATCCATTGGTTCTTCATTGTGTCGGTTTATTTGTTCAGTTGCTTGAGATGGACCATAACTTTGGGTTAAAACCTCTCTTCCATCTAAGTAATCAGCCATCTCTGGGTCTCCAACAAGAGGTTTGTAAAATTCTTTTCTGTATCATATAAAGATTCACCCACCTCGAATTTGTCACTGTAAACACTCATCTTGGTTGAGTGAATCAAAATCTAGGTTTTGAAAAGAAATCTCCATTTTTTTTCCTCTCTTCTTTTACTTCCCACCAAAACTAACATCTAGTCCGATTTAGTTTATTCACTAATTATAAAGAAACTCACAAATCTAATCATTAGCTAATTAAATAATCAACATTAATTAATAAGAGTTGTTTAGTCATTATGAAAATATTTTTGATAAAGGGTTTTTGAAATTACTAACAGGTGACCCGTTTTCCTTTACGTACCCCACAAAATACCAACAATACCCTTTTATCTATGTATCCTCTGCTCTAGTCTTCCTACCCCATCAAAAATGCTTTTAGTTTTTGTACTCAATAAACCAATAGTATTCTCTTTTTCCAGAGAAACGCAAATAATTTTAGGCTTTCAATTTTCTATGTTACAAAACACTGCAGCTAGGGTTCTTGGATCATATCCGAGATAATTATTATGATCGACCAAGTAAAATCTAACTTCATTCAACCCCATCAAAATCTTAATCCTGATTTCCTTTAACATTATCCATCATCACAAAAACTTCTTTTAGGTTTTTTGTCGATCGATTAAAATTTATATTACCCAGATTATCGAATTTACAGACCTTCCATTCATTTTTTTTCGATCGATTAAAATTTATATTACCCAGATTATCAAATTTACAGACCTTCCATTCATTTTCAAGTTCTGTAGTAGTGGAATTTGTTGACCATTAATTAGATACAATAGAAGATTTTGGAAAGGACCATTATCGTAGCTAGTGGATTATTAGTGATCATTAGTTCTGTTCAAGTTCTTTACCATCACCGAAATTACAACCCAACGGAGCAGCGTCCATTACCAAGACGGCAACGTCATAGAAAAAACTATTGATGTGTTTGTTTACTATACTAATCGGTATTCTTCTCTTAGCTGCCATTGCTGGTGATATAATATTTTTAATTACCAACCAAAAAAACCTTCTTTCTCATTCACATCATTAATTTACTGTCAGCTGGTTCAGCTGATCTGTTCTTACTATAATTTATTATTTCAATGATTAATAACTATAAGTGTTTCAGCTTTTCCACTGAATCATCTTCACGTTGAAATTGATTCTTTTCCTGATTATATTTTTGGTACACATAATTCAACACTGTTGAGATTTGGGACGAAAGATATTGCACGGATTTTGTATAAGATTTTATTTTATTTTTAATGGTTTTATACATGGTATAACAAATTTTAGAGAGGGGTATCAATATAAAAAAAATCGGATTTTCACGTTAACTAAATTATAACCGACCTAACTAACTAATAGGGTACTGTTAGTATTTTGTGGGTATTAAAGAAACACCCTTATCTTATTAGTGAAGTCCCTTTATTGGAATGTAAAGCCCCCATATTAAGTTTCTAAGAGATAGTTGATAGGTGTGTACTATAAGATAGAGACAGAATGAAAATTGGGAGAGAAACGACACTAAAAATCTAATTCATGATAGATTGTATTCGCTTTTTCTTGAAGCCTATTATAGGGGCTCCAACCAAATAGTTTTGAGGGCTCACAAAATGATAAAATCGGGTCATGAAATAGTAATCTCCAAAACCCCTTATCCTACCTTTTTTTTAATGACTAGAATACCCTCGGTTAATTAGTGTTAAAGATTGGATTAATGATTTGAATTATACTTAGCGTTTGAAAATCAAAAAGAAAAAAAAAAGAAAGATAGTCATGATCATTAAAGAAAAAATGATAATTATGATCGTAATAGTTACGGTTTGAAAACAAAACCGCAAGAAGAATCTGCGGTATGAAAACCAAACCGTAAGTATAGTACATGGTGGAAAATATGAAAAAGCGGGGGTATAACAACCACACCCAATAATTTGTTCGGCAATCTGTATGGACTAAACTCCAATATAATTCTGAGAGCACCAACTTAAAAGCGAGCTCAATCAACAAATATATCAAAGAGCTTTATCTCCATTTCTCAATAGAATCAGCAAATCGAACATATAGAAATCCGTGAGCCTGACTTATATGAGAAAGAACTTGGACGGTACCAAAGACCAATGCCCAAGTGAGTTATATCCAACAAACTAGGTCGGATTTATCAACTGATTGAACTACGCACAGCCTGTGATATTTCAATTATATAAAAAAATATAATGCGGAAAAGAAACAACACAGACACCAGAAATTTTGTTTACGAGAAAACCGCAAATAGAGAAAAACCCCGGGACCTAGTCCATCTTTCAACACCACATTGTATTAAGCCGCTACAAACACTAGCCTACCACAAGTTAACTTCGGACTGGAATGTAGTTGAGCCTTAACCAAGTCTCACACCGATTAAGGTACAGTCGCGTTCCTTACGCCTCTAGAACCACGCTAGATTCTGCGCACTTGATTCCCTTAGCTGATCTCTGGTAGGTTTAGAAACCTACAATATTAAACCGCAAGTATACTGTGTCTACAATGAAGAACACGGCAAGCACGGATCGTTCCGACAGGGACTTGGTTGGTGCGGATTAAATTCAAAGTCTTGCTTTACTAATTCAGGTAAAAAAAGAAAGGATTTTTGTCGATACGACGAAACGCTTTTTATGAGAATTAAACTAAAGAACAGATGAGTAAATAAAATAAAAGATTAAACACTTGATAAGAAGGCACTAGGGCAGTTGAATTCACCACTTAACCTACACCAGATTATTCGGCTAATGAAACTATTCTTGTTCCTTATAGTAGACAGCGGGGAAGATTCGAGTCAGCCGCATATCCAAGGTTATCTTCAGATGGATGCTTTAACATCAACTAAGGTATTAATCCCTAGCATTAGCTATCGTATTACAGCACAACTAATCACAGATTAACAATAATCAATTAAGCATAAGTTGAAGTACAACATAGAAGTATTCTCACTACCTAGGTTGCATAACAAACAAGGTGAAAGTAATATGTTGTAACACAAGATTAAATCTATCCTTAATCATTCAAGCATAACAATAACATCAGCACAAATATCCTAGAGTTAAATTGAGGGCTTCATCTAAACCCTAGCTTATAAACTTACAACATAGCAAAACACAGGATACATATGAAATTCAAAGATGGATAAAATCATTCATGCAAATTTCTTTGTTCAACTGATTTCTACCAAGAACAGTTTTTGAGAATATGGGTTACAACTGATTTCTACTTATGATCCTTCTCGCTTGGATGCCCAAGTTACACAACAAAACCCCCTATTTATACATCAATTTTGCCCAAAATTGGGTTCAATTTGTCTACACAAATAATGAAATCTAGGGATTGAGATGTCAATCACTCACCAAATGATACATAACAACTGATTTGCACTCCATTACGTTCAACCACTTCATTATCATCAGGATCATGCTTCTGTTGAGGGAGTTTCAAAGTTGTATTCATACCTTAGGTTTTCAGTTCCTACCCCAACGACTTTCAACCAATTTCTTCAATTTCACATAAACGGCTACGGAAGAGTAGGTAAAGATGATGAAATGGGTGATTGATATTAGAGAAAATAGTGAAGTGGTAAGGGTTTCGGTAGCAGAAATATGGTGAGGGTGTCGTACGAATAGTATGGGAAAGGAGAAATAAAAATGGAGGTTGTGATGTTACAAACAACTCTCGAAAGCAAAATTAAGAGATTCATGAAGGATTTACTTTGGTGTTAACCACAAATACCTAGCTTAGGTATACGAGAGTTTAAGGAAATGTTTGGTTTTGGTTTTCTTTATCACGTGAATGGCTAGCAATTTGACTTTGTCACTTGGGCCTTGTGTTAGTATCCATCTTATGTATTAAGAAGCTTGCAAACCTTGCCAAACTATTGCACCCAGCTTGTACTTCTTAATATTTCCTTCCACCGACATTACACTTCTTTCTTCAAAATACACTTCTCGTATGGAGCACCAGTCAGCATCAAATTACTTCTTATTCAGATCTTCTTGTACACCATCATTGCCATTGCTCTAGTCTCTTCAATCACCCGCCTCCATATTAATCACATCCTACAAAACAAACACAGACACCACTTAGAAGCAAATATAATTTCTTCCGACTTGGGATGCAAAATATACAATCTGACATAAAATTAGGACATTAATGCACTTGGTATGTGATAAACGCATATAAAATGACTTAGAAATATACACTATTAGGCCCTGATCACACCCCTCGAACCTGAATTTTGCTCGTCCTCGAGTAAACAAAAAACAACAATAAACTAACAAAGGAAATCCTACCTACACCACTATCGCTGGTATCTCAATTGCATTTAGCGAATGAAATAATCCTTTTAAACCACTAAGTGTCCCTAGTGGATGAGTTGAAGTCTCATGAGGGTTTGCTTAGAACATACCCACGAAATTCTAGGACAAAATATAAGCTCAGATTCCATGAAATGTAACATGTGCAATTCAGTTTTAGCTCACAGCAATTGGGTATGTCAATCTAGCTTTCAGAGTGTAAAGTGCATCTACCTTAGACATGGACATGTGATAAGAGTGTAAAGTGCATCTACCTTAGACATGCATAGAGAATGGTTTACTGTAAGAAGTTATGACTGCCAATTACTAAGAGATAGTTTTTAGGCTAAGAACTGAATTCAAAGCCAAGCTAGTTGTCCGGCTTTACGAGAATTGTGAATGTTCACCTTAGGAGTTGGTGACATTTCATCTTACCCGTGTTGTACATCGATGGCATACACCCTCCCTTGCTTATTACAAGACTATTTACATTCATATATACACAAAGAAACATTCACTGCCTATTTACTTCATGTTTCAGGCTTGAAAACTTAACTAAAGAGAAACTACTCAATGGTTTAAACGACAAACAGCTAGGGTTGTCAATGGCACTTAATGTAACAGATATTGGCTCAGCCGCTTCCATTACGTTAAAAATTATCGGATATCCGATAACCGATATTTTCCGAAGGAATTTTAAAAATCAATTCCGATTCCGTTACGTTAAAATTATCGGATATCGGATAATATTCCGATAATTTCCATTAACAAACCTAACAGTTGCACCACCATCTAACCTGAGTGCCAGTCCATCTCAGTTCATCAACATTATCATTTCACATAACTGTAACACCAACAATACCATGTAACCATTCATCTCACATCACCAGACCGATTTGAATCATCCTTGCTACTGATCAACCACAAAAGCAGAACCATCCTCCCATCCTCTCTGTAAAATTTACCCATATTTGATTTCAACACAAACTCATCCATCTAATTTATTATATTTTTTTGGCTAAATTTCTTGTTGTAAAATCAAATAGGATACAAACCCATCCCTAATTTCTTCTCCACCTCGTCATATATTTATCGATCAATCTATGGAACCCATGTGAACATCAACAGCAACAACTTCTTCTTCTTGCTTCATTCAAAATCAATATCAACAATTCAAAATTTGTGTTCTCGTATCCAAAATCAAACCAAACACTTCACTAAATCAAACTAAACTCTCCATCAAATTTTAATTTTACAAATCAATTCTGAAACCCTAAATTAAATTTCAAAATCAACACTGAACTCAAAATATAATTTTAAAGAAACCCTAGAAAAGAGATGAGGAGATGATGTTGGTAACTAAGAGTCTCGGACGAACTAATGAGCAGAAGAATAAGATTCAGAAGAGATGAGGAGAAGAACTGAAGAAGACATGAATGAGTACTGGATAGGTAAGGTGTTTGACTGTTTTCTTAGTTTCTCTCGATGTGAATGAATATACGGGTGGGGTAAAGGCTATACGGAGGGATGGGTATATATGTTATCAGATATCAGATATAAGGCTAACGGAAACACCCTTAACCGGTACCGTTACGTTAAGATAAAAATATCCGATATGTTATCGGATACGGATATCCGTTTACCGATATGTCGAATGGTAACCCTAACGGATTCCGGATATTCGGAACCGGATAGCGGATTTCGGACATCCATTGACAGCCCTACAAATAATAGAACATTGCATTTCAGTTTTTTTTTTTTTTTTTTTAACTAAATTTTTCAGATTTTTTTTCTTTTTTTTCAACAGATGAACAAGAGAACAAAGACATTATAGTAATACTTTTAACTTATGAACAAAAAGAAAAATTACATTGACACTTTAGCAAGAGGTAGTCCTTTTCGATGCACCTGGTCAAATTCAAGGGTTGCTTTTCAATATGTATCCTCCAACTTCTATCCCAGCCACCCAAAGAACAAGCTAGTCAAGTCTCATTCAGTATTCTAGATGATTGACAGCCTACTTAACCTATGAAACACCGACGCTATACACGCTTGGTAAATCGTGTATGTGCAAATTTTCTATATCACATGTGAATTGTGCTAGAATCAGGGGTGCCTCATCATCTAGACTAAGATCCCTAAGATATCATACATGCACAAGTATCACAAATCAAGGTAAATGAGCTCCAATTTTCTATTTTTTTTTTAATTTTTTTCCAGATATTTACAAGTTCTAACATGATTACTACAAAGTTCATGTGGTTTACCTACACCCCCCAACCTAAACTAAACAATGTCCTCAATGTTCAAAAAGAGCCAAAAAGTTGCAATTATACCAGGAAGACCATATAGAGTAGAGATAAGGAGGGAGTTTACCAGATGTGAAGAGTGTTGCCCAAACTGAACTGGATGAGTTCTTGGAAAGCAAACATCAAAGTGGAAATGATAAGATAGATATCTAGTTAGCATGCAACAGAACTGTACATTGCAGAGAACAATAAAAATCAAAATAAAAAAACAAAGAGAGAAAGAAAATGGAATCCTTAACCTGATTTATGTACAAGGGTGGTGAACCAGTTCAGTCCACATAAATGGGATCTTCCAGATCGGTTGTTTAAATTTCATATGGGATTGGTTCAAGGAACGGCTTTAGTCTCTGCCCATTGAATTTGAAGACATTCTTATTTGCTACATCTTCGAGTTCTATAGCTCCATGAAGGAATACTGTGCGCACCAAGAACGGGACTGTCCATCTAGAACACAATTTACCTAGAAAAAGATGCAAACGAGAGTTATACAATAAAACTTTTTGTCCAGGTGAGAATGACTTGCGCAAAATGCGCTTGTCATGGAACACTTTCATTTTGTTCTTGTACAACTTAACATTGTAATAAGCATCATTTCTCAGTTCTTCAAACTCATTGAGTTGAAGTTTCCGTTGAGTACCTGCTTTATCAAGAGAAAAGTTAAGTTTCTTGATAACCCAATAAGCTCGATGTTCTAACTCAACCGGTAAATGACAAGGTTTTCCATACACAAGTCGGTAAGGGGACATGCCAATAAGGGTTTTATATGCTGTTCTATAGGCCCATAAAGCATCATTATAACGTAATGACCAATCTTTTCTAGACGGGTTAACCGTCTTTTCAAGAATATGCTTAATCTCCCTATTACAAACCTCTACTTGGCCGCTGGTCTGTGGTTGGTATGGAGTTGCGACCTTATGAGTTATTCCATACTTGCGTACTAAAGACTCAAAAGACTTATTGCAGAAATGTGAACCACCTTCACTGATTATAGCTCTAGGTGTGCCAAAGAGAGAAAATATGTTTTCTTTTAAGAACGAAAGTACCACCTTGTGGGCATTTGTTTTAGTTGCAATTGCTTCTACCCACTTAGAAACATAATCAATAGCGACAAGGATGTACAACTTACCTTCAGAATTAGGAAACGGTCCCATGAAGTCAATTCCCCACACATAAAACAGTTCAACAATCAAAATAGGGTGTAATGGTATCATGTTTCTCTTCGAAATACTTCCTAGCTTCTGACAGCGTGCACAAGCAACACAATAATCATGACAGTCTTTAAACAATGATGGCCAATAAAACCCACACTGCAAGACTTTTGCAGCAGTTTTCTTAGAACTGAAATGGCCTCCACGTGCTTGGTCATGACAAAAAGATATCACATCTTTCTGTTCACTGTTGGGGAAACATCTCCTAATGATTTGGTACGGGAAGTACTTAAACAAGTATGGGTCATCCCAAAAGAAGTGTTTAACTTCAGCCAAGAACTTAGAACGGTCTTTTCTAGACCAATGCAAAGGCATTCTACCTATAGCAAGGTAGTAAACAACATCAGCAAACCAAGGCATTTCAGACACAAGCATTAACTGTTCATCAGGGAATGATTCTCTAATCAGCACAGACTCACCAATAGACTCACACATTTAACCTAGACAAGTGATCAGCAACCACATTTTCAGACCCTTTCTTATCTCGAATTTCGAGATCGAATTACTGCAATAAGATTATCCATCTGATAAGACGAGCTTTAACATCCTTCTTAGAAATAAGAAATTTTAAAGCAGCATGATCAGTGTATATGATGACCTTAGACCCTATCAAGTATGACCTAAACTTGTCCAATGCAAAAAAAAAACAGCAAGCAACTCTTTCTCAGTAGTTGAATAGTTAAGTTGAGCATCATTAAGAGTTTTGCTAGCATAATATATGACATATGGAAGTCTATCGACACGCTGTCCTAAAACGGCACCAACAGCAAAATCAGGAACATCACACATGATTTCAAATAGCAATTTCCAGTCAGGTGGTCTGACTATAGGGGAAGAAGTAATAAGAGTTTTAAGTTCTTCCCATGCTCGCACACAAGCATCATAAAATACAAAAGCAACATCTTTACCAAGTAGATTTCACAGGGGTCTGGAAATTTTACTCAAGTCCTTGATGAATCGCCGGTAAAAACCAGCATGACCTAAAAATGACCTAACCTCCCTCACAGAGCGAGGCTATGGCAAGTGTTGAATGAGTTCAACTTTAGCTTTATCTACTTCAATGCCTTTTTCAGAGATGATATGTCCTAGAACTATGCCTGAGTTCACCATGAAATGACATTTTTCCCAGTTCAAAACCAAATTTTTTTCTTCACATCTAATCATCACAAGAGTGAGATGGTTCAAGCATTCATCAAAAGAAGATCCAAACACAGAGAAATCATCCATAAAGATCTCAAGAAAATTATCTATCATGTCATAAAAAATGCTCATCATACAACGTTGAAATGTGGTGGGTGCATTACACAAGCTAAAGGGCATACGACGATAAGAAAACGTTCCAAATGGACATGTGAATGTAGTATTTTCTTGATCTTCAGGTGCAATATGAATCTGGTTGTAACCAGAAAAGCCATTTAAAAAACAATAGTGACTATGCCTAGACAACCGTTCTAGCATTTGGTCTATGAATGGAAGAGGAAAGTGATATTTCCTTGTTATTGTGTTCAACTTCTTATAGTCAATGCAAACTCGCCACCCTGTGGTTGCACGAGTAGGGTATATTCATTCTTTTCATTTTGAACTACAGTAATGCCCGATATTTTAGGCACAACTTGAATGGGACTAACCCATTTGATGTCTGAAATCGGGTATATGATACCCGCATCAAGTAGTTTCAGGACCTCACCCTTAACAACATCTCTCATGTTAGGTTTAAGTCGCCTTTGTATTTCCCTAGATGGTTTAGAATTTTCTTCAAGATTTATATGATGCATGCAAACAGTGGGACTTATGCCTTTAAGGTCTGAGATGGTCCATCCTAAGGCCTCTTTGTGCTCCTTAAGTACTTCTAAAAGATTACTTTCCTGTTATATGTTTAAACAAGATGAAATAATAACAGGCAAAGTATCAGACGAGCCTAAGAATGCATATTTCAAAGTATCAGGCAATGTTTTCAATTCAAGCTTAGGTGGTTCAACAAGGGACGGAACAAACTTAGAATCAGACATTGGGAGTGGTTCCACTTTAGCCTGCCATTTAGTAACGTCCATATGAGGCACAGATTCGAGCAAAGAGTGGACTTTGCTAATGTATTCATCATCATACAGATCCAAGTTAAAATTTTCCAAGCATGCTTGCAAAGGATCAATTAATAAAGTGTTAGACAATGAATCTTGAATTAAGCTTTCAATCATATTAATTTCATGCACATCATTATCATCAAGATCCAAAGGCTGTTGACTAACATTAAACACATTCAATTCCACAGTCATGTTAACAAATGATAGTTTCAACACTCCATTACTACAATTAATAATTGCATTGGACGTCGCCAAGAGGGGACGTCCTAAAATGACAGGAATGTGACAGTCAGGGTTTTGCACAGGTTGAGTATCTAATACAATGAAGTCTACAGGAAAATAGAACTTGTCAACCTTAATCAAAACATCTTCTACCACACCACGAGGAAATTTGACGGATCTGTCCGCCAATTGCTGAGTTATAGGTGTTGGTTTTAACTCTCCAAGACCCAATTGCACATATACCGAATATGGAAGTAGGTTTACACTTGCTCCTAAGTCTAGTAAAGTTTTATCGACCGTATGGTCGCCTATAGAGCAAGAGATTGTTGGACAACCTGGATCCCTAAACTTAGGTGGAGTCTTATTTTGAATGATGGAACTCACCTGCTCAGCTAGAAAGGCACATTTGTGCACATTAAGCCTGCGCTTTTGTGTACACAAATCTTTTAGGAATTTAGCATATGCATGGATTTGCTTGATTTCCTCAAGAAATGGGATGTTGATGTTTACTCGTTTGAACATCTCTAACATCTCATTGTAGTGGGTGCCTTTCTTCTGCTGCACCAACCTTTGAGGAAATGGAGCAACATGCATATTAGATGGCAAAGAAACATTAACATCAGTAGAACTTTTAGATTTACATATATGCTCAAATTCATTTTCTACAATGGATGTTTTCTGTGGCGTTGTATGCAATGATGAGTCTGATTAAGACTCACTTGACTGTGGTATGCCTACATTGTTATCAACAACTTTACCACTACGAAGAGTAGTGACAGAATGAACTTGATTATGCGAAGACTCATTGCAAGTTGATGTACCTGCCTGAAATGCACTCTTAGGATTTTGTTGAGGCTGACTGTGGAGCTTACCCTTTTCCCTCTCATTAAGTGCATCTGACCCATCTTAAGTTCTAGACTTGTAAAACGTTGGTCAGTCAACTTCTGAATTTGCAAAAGATTTTGGGTCAACAGACCGACACTTTCTTCAATGCTAGACAATTTTTTCTCAGCAGGGTACTATGTGTACGATTGCATCTGGGGGTTTCTAGGGTGTGGATACCCTTGTGTGTTTTCTGATGTACCCCCTTGTACAGGGCCCTTAGACCATGAAAAGTTAGGATGGTTCCTCCACCCTGGGTTGTAGGTCTATGAATAAGGGTTATGTTCTTGATTTTGATACAAAGCATGGGCCTGTTCAAGTCTAGATTCTGGACAATTATCCACTAGATGGTCAGAACTATTACATGCAGCATAAATAAACATTTCAACGTGATTTCCGAGAGTAGTGGCAGAAGGTTTCACATTCTTATGCAGCTCTAGCGCTTCTACTTTCCTGGCCAACGATGCGATTTTCGCATTTCCCTCAAAGTCAGACCCAATCCTATGAACATTAGCTACATGGGAAGTTTTCCTAGGATCACGATTGGACTCCCACTGCTGAGTCTTTTCAGCAATTTCATTTAGGAAAGTCCAAGACTCGTCAGCACTTTTGTCAATAAATGTACTGTTGCACATTGACTCAATTGTTGTTCGGGTGGAAACATCTAGACCTTCATACAAAATTTGCAAAAGTCTCCATTTTTCAAAACCATGGTGAGGACATTGAAGCAATAATTCATTAAATCTCTCCAGGTATTTGGCTAAGGTCTCACCATCTAATTGCACAAAGCTATTCAGACTTTGACGAATGGTCGCAGTCTTGTGATTTGGGAAGAACTTTTTGAAAAATTCTTTCGTAAGATCATCCCATGTCCTAATTGACTGTGGCTGCAGGGAATACAACAAATACTTGGCCTTTTCCTTCAAAGAGAAAGGAAATAGTCGCAATTTTAGGGACTCCTCCGGCATTTGAGTAAAACGCAGAGTCCCACAAATCT
The DNA here is from genome assembly GCA_023531105.1 of Papaver atlanticum. Taxonomy (NCBI): domain Eukaryota; kingdom Viridiplantae; phylum Streptophyta; class Magnoliopsida; order Ranunculales; family Papaveraceae; genus Papaver; species Papaver atlanticum. The sequence continues at coordinate 10,916,174 of JAJJMB010014022.1, forward strand.
CTTCAAAATCTCTCACATGGTGGTAGGGGTTTTCAGCATCAACCCCTCTAAACACAGGGAGCATATGTATCGTGCTCGCTTTAAATTCAAACTGACCAGCAGCATCTGGTAAAACAATGCAAGAGGGATGGCTTTCCCTTGTCGGGTAAATGTAATCCTTGAAACTACGGGGTTTAATTAACTCTTCACACATTGTCTCAGGTTGGTCAGGTCTATCTACGACAGAAATGGGGATTTCGACTATGTCCTCTCACTGAATTCCAACTAGACGGTTAGTTTGGTCACGAAAAGAAACAATCATAGCCTAACAGACATACCCAACAACATGTTATAGTGACCATACAAATATCATGTGCACAGATCAGAGAAACAAGGACTTAGAAGACGATATACTAATTCATGGATATATGCACACAGAGATCAGACACAATGTTTTGCAGAGATTGATAGATGCACGGTGAAATAACAACTTCAGGGAGCAAAGATGTCACTCAAATATCACATAATCATGTTCACGGATACCATATGTTGCAGGGGTAGGATAAAGCTACGTAAAGAAACTAGTTCAGCAAGCAAACATGGTATATCATTCACACAATTATCACAGACAACAAGTTTCGAAAATGATACCACGGGTACAGAACCGGGTTAAGGAACGATAATCAAGCCTGCTCCGTTCCTTTTCTTCTCCTCTTTGGCCTGTACTTCAGTTTCGCAGTACCTGGTAACTCAAGGAAATCAATTTCAGTACCCAGAAATATATACAAAACAAAGACGTATGTAAACTATCTTATTACTAACAATCAGAAAGTGAAATAGTATACCACAAAAAAACAACAAATTTTGACCAATAATTAACTACAAACGAGAAATTAAGCTATTATATATTTAAGTTACTAACGACAACTAACTTGCACTAGAACTACCCTACGCTAGATTTCAATCGCAGAGATGGTGTACCTGACAAATATGCTTATTTCCTAAAACTAAGACACTATCAGCGCTATGAGATGTTGAGCCTAATTATTATGCAACCTAATTTAAACTATGTTCTATAACTTAGCTACAACAAGTGCTTAATTACATGCACAAAAAAAATGATGAAATGCAAAATGACTGAAATGATACACTAAGAAGATCGAAAAAGAAAAAGAAAACTTACCTAAGACGGAACCTACTTTTACTACTAGTATAGACACGATGAAATTTTCAGCAACAACATGAATGCTAGACTGCCACCGGTATGGGTGCAGAACGACAGCAACAAATTCAAATTCAAGTGTAAGTCTGAACTAGCTATTATAAACTAAAACAAACACTAAAACTATCAATACTGGTCGCAATAAAAATAACTAAGTACCCACAGATTCATGGATTACTAATCTTAAATGTATGAAATGAAATGAGAATATGAGCTACGTGACAAAGAATACTAATCTTAACCGAAAACTAAAAATCTATGGAAATGTATAAAAGCTACATACTACAGGACAAAGAAAGTAAAAAGGAAATCATCACCTAAATGATATCTAACTGAAATGCAAAATGCTTGAAATGATATAGATTATACTGAACTAATATTAAGTTAATCTAATGACAGTTGACATAAAGCAAGAAAATCTAAGTTATGCACTACGACTAACTTGTACTAATTTCTAACTATAGAAAAGATTCTACTGAAAGAAAAATTATTTGTTGCAAATTTGAAAATTTACAGATCACAAAGGTACTACAAAAAGTTAAACTAAAAACAGTAGGAAGACAGAAATGTGAGTAAGTACATAATATAAACTAAAAAAACTAGTAAATCCAAACTAAAATGAGCCTAAACACGGGATGCTACTAAGTAATGCAACTATCAACAAATGATTTATGATCTATTACAGTAAATATTCACAACAGATACAATTTAAATGGCTAAAAAGGAAAGACACGACGAGATGAAGCTAATTGAATGGAAATGAAATGGGAAAACAAAAGCTACGACATTCACAAAGATTGAAAACTACAGAGACCTATGATTACTAAACAAAGGGACAATGAGATGCCTATGTTTTTCTACAAATTGAATTACTAACAGACTTTTAAAAGGCTAAGATTCAGTGTCTGAAATGCAATACCGGCTATGCAACAGAAATAACTTACACTATTTTATTTTTATTTTATTTTCCACAAATTTTACAATGTTTCAGTACAAAACAAGGATGTGACCCAACTTAGAATTAAAAACTACAGCTAAAACTAATGGGGATTATATAAACATATGGCTCGACAACTAAAATCTAAGTCATGCTAATGACAGAAACAAGTAATGGCTAAGTTACTGATGGCACTATATTATAGATGGCAAGACACTATAAAATGAGAAAATTAAAAATAAAAGAGATCTTAACAAAATCATAGTCTACACTACATGATATATGGAGTTGACCACCTAAGTTATGCTAATACTCACTGAGAAATTGTATGACTACTGTAAGCTAAAAAGTAAAAACCATTGAAATTTGACAAACAACAACAACATGTGAATAGTGACAGATGAAATTGACTACTTAGGAGGCTATTACTAACTAACAAGATATGAGAAGATTACAACAACAACTAAACCAAAAGCTACAACTTACAGCAAGCTAAAAAGCTACAGAGTGCAAAGACTAATCAACTTAGTTATACTAACAATTACTGAAAATACAAATAATTCAAACTAATATATACAAGACTAAACTAAAAATCAGTAAAGTGAAACTTTAGATCAACTACACCGCTACCGAGTCCCCGACAACGGCGCCAAAACTGGGTAGGACTAGACACCTACAATATTAAACCGCCAGTATACGGTGTCTACAAGGTAGAACACGACAAGCACGGATCGTTCCGACAGGGACTTGGTTGGTGCGGATTAAATTCAAAGTCTTGCTTTACTAATTAAGGTAAAAAAAGGATTTTTTTCGATACGACAAAACGCTTTTTATGAGAATTCAACTAAAGAACAGATGAGTAAATAAAATAAAAGATTAAACACTTGATAAGAAGGCACTAGGGCAGTTGAATTCACACTTAACCTACACCAGATTATTCGTCTAATGAAACTATTCTTGTTCCTTATAGTAAACAGCGGGGAAGATTCGAGTCTGCCGCATATCCAAGGCTATGTTCAGATGGATGCTGATAGACGCATTTATGTGTCGATTTTCATCTCTTTTATGTATAGTGTTAGTACCCATTTTTGTACTAATTTTGGTATTTTATCTCTTATAGTTGTTTTTGAAAAAATGGGCTTTTGCGGCGAATTTGGCTCAAAAAGTGGTTTTTGCACTCATGGGAGAAAATTACTAAGGGGCACCCAAATTACTAAGGGGTGACCACTTGCTATTTGCACTCCTGCTCTGGATAAGGGGAGGTCATCCCCTTCATTTTGAAAACGAAAAAAGGCGGGAAAAAATATTTTCAGAAAACAGAATTTTCTGGTTGGAATTTTGGACGATTTTTAAGGAGATTCAAGGGATGATTTTCGTTGGGTTAACCCTGTTAAGGATAGACAGGCTTGGTATGAATTGTAGAATCGATAAAACAGGGATAGAGATCAAGTTTCTACAAAACAGGGAGTATTTATAGTTTCAAGATATTTTCGGTTTGTAAAAGAAGTTTGTGAAGATTCTACGACAAGATTGGAGTGTATGGAGTCCTTATTCAGTCTACTGGAGAGTTTGAAAACCAATTGACGCGTAGAGAAGATTAAACAGAGAAGAAAAATCCTGTAACTTGAGGAGAGAAAAAACCGAGAATATTTTTGGATTAACTCGAGAGATTTTGGATCTGGTGGCTATATATAGGTTGATTCGAGTCATATTTAGAGGTACGAACAATTTGGGAGAGTTTGGAGAAGTTTAGAGCCTTAGAGAAGCGTAAAAAAAATCAACTGGAGTCGATACAGAAACTTTTCTGCTGCTGCGAAGAAGAAGAACACGAAGAACATTAGACCCTCAAAGTCAGTTGCAGAGGCAGACTTATTTTCAGTGACAACGAAGTACGGTCGCATCTTCCTGCAGTCACCGAAGCCTTTCAGCAACCATTCCGACTTCTAATTTAGACCTTCAGCAACTACAGAATCCGCTGTTTTAACACTTTTCTCCCTCTTAATCAACTTTTGAGCCATGTATTTTGAGATTATGATTAATATGAGGAGCTAAACCCCATTGCTGAGGCGATAGAGGAAGCTATTTTTCCAACAAAAAGTGGTATATTCTTTTCTTTTTCTTTTTTTCAATTATTTTTATGATTATTTGCCTTGATTTATAATTGTTTGAATGATTTTTGTTAAGCAATTGTTATTTCTTTTGATAGAGCATGCTTAGCCATAGGTTTTTGATGCTTTATACTTTGGATTTACACTTGTTATTTTGAAAATCTAAATGTTGCAATAGTTTAGAATCAAATTGAACGAGAAAATTGCATGAATATAAATACTAGATTAAATCACTTTGAACTTGGAAAATAGTGGAATCTCAGCCTCAGTGTTCTTTTAATATTGATATCAACTTTGTCAGTGTTTGCTATAATTTTTAGTGATTTTTCTATTTAGTTTTGAATTTAAGTCTAAAGTTATCCTTCACAAGTTCGAGCAACGAATCTTTTTACCACTACAACTACAAAACACATCAGATGCTTTAACATCAACTAAGATATTAATCCCTAGCATTAGCTGTCTTATTACAGCACAACTAATCACAGATTAACAATAATCAATTAAGTATAAGTTGAAGTACAACATAGAAGTATTCTGACTACCTAGGTTGCATAACAAACAAGGTGAAAGTAATATGTTGTAACACAAGATTAAATCTATCCTTAATCATTCAAGCATAACAATAACAATAACATCATCACAAATATCCTAGAGTTAAATTGAGGGCTTCATCTAAACCCTAGCTTATAAACTTACAACATAGCAAAACACAGGATACATATGAAATTCAAAGATGGATAAAATCATTCATGCAAATTTCTTTGTTCAACTGATTTCTACCAAGAACAGTTTTTGAGAAGATGGGTTACAACTGATTTCTACTTATGATCCTTCTCGCTTGTATGACCAAGTTACACAACAAAACCCCCTATTTATACATCAATTTCGCCCAAAATTGGTTTCAATTTGTCAACAAAAATACTGAAATCTAGGGATTGAGATGTCAATCACTCACCAAATGATACATAACAACTGATTTGCATTCCATTACGTTCAACCACTTCATTATCATCAGGACCATGCTGCTATTGAGGAAGTTTCAGAGTTGTATTCATACCTTAGGTTTTCAGTTCCTATCCCAACGACTTTCAACCAATTTCTTCAATTTCACATAAACGGCTACGGAAGAGTAGGTAAAGATGATGAAATGGATGGGTGATTTACATTAGAGAAAATAGTGAAGTGGTAAGGATTTCGGTAGCAGAAATATGGTGAGGGTGTCGTACTAATAGTATGGGAAAGGAGAAATAAAAATGGAGTTGGTGATGTTACAGACAACTCTCAAAAGAAAAATTAATAGGGGGTTAGTCCTCGAGTGAGTTGGGGGGAGACGAGTGTATTATTAATCTTGGGGATTTTGAGAGAGTGTAAGAGAGAGTAAGGGGTTTGAGAGAGTTTGGTGTTTTTGAGTTCAGGGAGTTTGGGGGAGTGTAGGGAGTTTGAGAGCGTTTATTAGAGGGAGTTTGGGAGATTTTGGGGGAGTTTGAGAGAGTTCATTCCTAACTCATTCTCTTTTAAGAAACAACAAATCCTCATTTGCACGTAAAAATGATCTTTAATCAAAAGAAGAAAAAAAAAATGATCATATCTCTATATCAATAGTATGTTATTGTTGTGCAACGAGATAATTTTTTTTTTTTTAAATTTAACGGTCTCCATAAAATTCTAACTCCCTTTGTTCACAAACATTATCCCACATATCATCCGATACACTCTTTCTCCATGCATTAGCTTCTTGACGTTGTTTTTCTTGAGTTTGTGTCAAAACTTTGTCGTCATTTTCAAGCGTTGATGAGGATGGATGGCTATCTTCCTCTTCCTCGACTGGAAACTCATCTGAACGGCATTCTTTTCACAATAAGTTGTGTAAGCCTGCACAAGCTGTCACTATATCCGCTTGCACTTGATACTGAAATGGAGGTTGAGACTTAAAGATCAAGAAACGAGACTTCAAAACACCAAACAATCTTTCAACTACATTCCTCAAAGAAGCATGACGCATATTAAATAATTCTTCAGCCTTTTTCACATGATTACCCGTACCAAAAAATTCTTTCAAATGATAACGTTGGCCACGAAATTGTGTTAAACAATATCGCCGGTTTGCAAACCCACCATCCCCCAAGTAATATTTACCTGAATAAAACACAAAAAGAAAACTTCGTCAAGTAGAACCCAAATATAACTTAACCAAAAAATCAAAACTTCACATTAGATAAAAGTAAAATTACCTTGCGGTATTTTTAGTCCATTTCTTTTTGTCATTGCGTCGTCAATTATTTTCAAATCATGAGCAGACCCTTCCCATCCACTAAGCACGTATATGAACTCCAAGTCGAAGTTGCAAACCGCTAACACATTTTGAGATGTAATTCCATGTCGATTCCGATAAATGGCTGCATCTCTTTTCTTTACCATTGCTGGTATATGTGTACCGTCCATAGCTCCAATGCAATCCTAAAAGTAAGGATAAAATCGTGTACTCTCTCGAATTTTAGTTAGAATTGCACTTGTTGGCTTAGCCGTCATCTTCGGGGATATATCATTTAAAGCTCGCAACATCCTGTTGAAGTTTTTACTAACTGTCCATCAAGAGCGACCAAATGTGTCACTTATTCTGCAATATCGTGAACTTTGGCCAACAATGAGTAAAAATGTACCAAGCATTTCTTCAATAGAAACACATCTTGTATCACGTAATAGTGTAGTTTCTCGAATGATACAACATAGTTTTACAAAAATATCAGGGTACATCCTATAACTTCGTCGAAAGTCTTCAGGATCTTCGCGCAAAACTCTTTTTATATAGTTATACCCAAATAAAGTAACCGGGAGTCTCATTGGTCTTTCAATATGCTGACTTTGTATGTATTGCAATTGCTTAATTATATCCATCAACCATGAATGCACCGCTGAAAGTATATTCAAAAATATGGATAGGTCAAATTCATCATTGCTACTTACTTCTTCATCATCACTGTTTTCTTCTTATGTATCGAAGGTTGGATCTTCACCGTCAGCAGATAAATCCAAATCAGACATGTTCACCTAAAAAGATGATAAACATACTTTTTCTGATTAGAATCATCATATCTCAAAAGCATAAAAGTATATATGTGTATAGAAAATAAGCATATAGAATATAAAGTTCATATATTCAAACAATAAAGATGTCAATCCATAACAATTAGTAGCTCAATCCATAACCATAAAGTCTCAACTAGGGAAAAAAATAAAAAAATACTAATAGTTACGAAGCAAAACGACCAATTTTTGTAACTCTAAAAGCCCATTACACCTAACAGAAACTTGCAAAGATGACAGGTTTATGCTTTTAATTTTGCGGTCTTCTTTCTCTTTCGAAATAAGAGCATGCATTGACTCCATAGAAGAAACAATCGATGAACTGTTGGCAATCAATTTCTCTAGGTAATAAGACTTCTCAGTAGGATTAGTTGATGTAGAAGAGTCACTAATGTCACACCTTGGAGGTGATAAGACTGCTCAGTAAGTTTCAAAATTCTCTTATCTATGATCATATGAATAAGGTTTATCCCCCTCTAACTGGCAAAAGCAAAACCACATTCAGGAAAAAAATATCACCAGTTTTCGTTTGATAGTTATGACATAGTAAACTATAGAGAGCCAACTGGGACAATTCACCCTGATTCTGGCCTTCATGAGTAAACAAACACCAACTCATAAGGTTCCGAATAAATAATCTTACTCTTAATTATTACACCAACTACCAGATTGTGTGTCATTCAACCTTCTATGGCATAAGTTCTTATATACCAACTTGACAAAGGTCAAATCTAAATTTGTACATTAGGATTAAGCAGTAGTGTATTCAAGGTAAACTAGTTAAATATGATTTCTTTTAAAAATGTGCACAGAATATAAAAGACGTGAGCTATTGAGCATTAGTAAGCTTGAACGAACGTGCCTAACTTGAAATAATCGGCCGACCTCAATAAACTACAAGCTGCTCGCATAATACGGCCACGCTAAAAGCACTAATATAACCGGATATATCCTTTCTCAATAAACTACAAGCTGCTCGCATAATGGGATATGTCTGGTGCTCAAGTGCATGCAGTTGGAGTTGCTGCTGATGTAGCTCAATGCAGTCAGCTCGTAGTCAGTTTTACTGTCTAGAACCGTAGTAGACAGTATGCAGTGGTTTAGTAGACAGTTTTGCAGTCATTTTTGAAGCCTGGAACTGTTGCAGACAATATTGCAGTCAGTTTTGTAGCCTGGAAAGGAAGTTCCCATCAATGCAGTGGTATTGCAGGTGATTTTGTGTATTGCAGTCAATTTGCTTACATGGAGACGTCACTTCTGTTTCAGTTTCTTCGCCGCAGATGCAAGGCTAGAATTTGAATTGAGCAGAGAGTTACAATGGAGGATGCAATGAAGTGGTTCTAGGCTAAATATGAGGGTGTAATTCTTAACAATTTTGGTTAGTACTAAGCTTGGAACTGGAACTGTAGTATTCAGTACTGACAATTTTGGCCTTTTTTAATTCTTGACAGACTCATCTCACATAGTACAAAAATCGGTAATTGTTGTAACTAGTAAACTAATCATTCAAACTCTCAAGCCACATACTCCAAAACTAGATCACTTGTATGTACATAAGAAATTTTCATGGTGCAGCTAAGCACATCGTCACACGCAACAAACAGAAACATACATTACTGCCAGTACATATAAACAAAACAATAAAAATCACCCAAGTCAAAATAACCTCTAAACAAAAAAATCACTACTGCTGGTACATATAAAACCCATATCATATCCTATCAAAATTTCTACTGGCAGACTTTTCCTAACAGTCATGGAAAAAAATATCAGAAGATTAATTCATAGAGAACTGCACCGATACAGCATGTACACATATCTACATATAACTGTAATCACAATCAAAAGTAAAAAGAAATACCCATCAAATCATGGCGATCAAAGAAAGAAAAAAGATGAAAAAGCATACCTAGGTGTTTCCTCTTCTTCTCCTATGTTTTTATCCGACCAAACTCCCTCCCAAATCTCTACTCTTTTGAGAGATTTGTGTATAGTAAAAAATACACTATCAACTCTCAAGAACTCCCCAAAACAACCAACTCCCTAGAATTCTAGGGTTTTACCACTAACAGGGAGTTCAAGGGTTTTTTTCAAACTCTCCCACAACTAACGGGGGTTTTCTAGGGAGTTTGGGAAACTCTTCTGAACTCTCCCACGACTAACGGGGATTTTGAGAGACTCCTTCGAACTCCCCCACGACTAACGGGAAAAAACCCAACTACACCCAACTCCCTTGAGGACTAACCCCCTATTTATACATCAATTTCTCCCAAAATTGGGTTCAATTTGTCAACACAAATACTGAAATCTAGGGATTGAGATGTCAAACACTCACTAAATGATACATAACAACTGATTGCACTCCATTACGTTCAACCACTTCATTATCATCAGGACCATGCTGCTGTTGAGGGAGTTTCAGAGTTGTATTCATACCTTAGGTTTTCAGTTCCTACCCCAACGACATTCAACCAATTTCTTCAATTTCACATAAACGGCTACGGAATAGTAGGTAAAGACGATGAAATGGGTGATTGACATTAGAGAAAATAGTTAAGTGGTAAGGGTTTTGGTAGCAGAAATATGGTGAGGGTGTCGTACGAATAGTATGGGAAAGGAGAAATAAAAATGGAGTTGGTGATGTTACAGACAACTCTCGAAAGAAAAATTAAGAGATTCATGAAGGACTTACTTTGGTGTTAACCACAAATACCTAGCTTAGGTATATGAGAGTTGAAAGAAATGTTTGGTTTTGGTTTTCTTTATCACGTGAATGGCTAGCAATTTGACTTTGTCACTTGGGCCTTGTGTTAGTATCCATCTTCTGTATTAAGAAGCTTGCAAACCTTGCCAAACTATTGCACCCATCTTGTACTTCTTAATATTTCCTTCCACCGACATTGCACTTCTTTCTTCAAAATACACTTCTCGTATGGAGCACTAGTCAGCATCAAATTACTTCTCATTCAGATCTTCTTGTACACCATCATTGTCATTACTCTAGTCTTTTCAGTCACCCGCCTCCATATTAATCACATCCTACAAAACAAACACAGACACCACTTAGAAGCAAATATAATTTCTTCCGACTTGGGGCGCAAAATATACAATCTGAAATAAAATTGGGATATTAATGCACTTGGGATGTGATAAACGCATATAAAATGACTTAGAAATATGCACTATTAGGCCCCGATCAATCTCACCCACAACTAAGAGTTGCTACGACCCAAAGTCGGAGACTTATAAACAAATCTGTCTCCCACATATATGTCTATTCTTTATTCGGTTTTTGTTCAATCTTTTGATAAATCAAGGTGAGAAGGAACCAATTCATAATCCGGTCTTATACTCCCGAAGAGCAGCCTAGAAATATCAATCACCTCACAATAACCCAACTGATTAACATAAAAAGTTATTGCGAAATCACAAGAGTCTGAGACGAAGAACTGTTGTGGTTACTTTTTATATCTTACCTATCGGAGATAAATATCGTGCAAATCTTAGAGAAGATGGTACTCAATACGATAGAACAAGTAAGATCAGAATACGCAACTACAGAGAAAATAGTTGGTTCTGGCTTCACGAATCCCAAATGAAGTCTTCAAGTCGAGGTTAAAGGATAATCGACTCTAGTTTGAAACTAGGACACATGAAAGTGTCGGGATTAGGTTTTCCAGTTGCTAAAGTTCTCCCTTATATAGTCTTTCAAATCAGGGTTGCTTACAATCAAGCTATGTCTGCTTAGAAATAAAGCAATCAATCTCCACCGTTAGATGGTCTTAGTTTGTTACACACAAATAAGATATACCTTCATTTAGATATGGGTAACCGTACCTAAACGTGTATATTGAGTTGACTCAATAACAGTTAACCAAAGTTAGCCATATGAATACTTTTGTCTTAACCACATTCATATAACACTTCTAGATCAAATATGATGATCAATCAATCATTAAAGATAATCAAATGAATCTAATTGTGTTTCACATATAGTTGTTCAATTGTTCACTATCATATAGAAATATATATGAACAAATTGAAACAAAATCGGATTGATTCGTAATCGTACAAAGTACTTATACAATAATCAATTCATGAACATTAATCCACGGTTTGCAAAGATTGCATTCCTTAATTCATAAATGTTTTAGTTCATGAGTATGAGAACCATACTTAACCGATTTTAGAACTTAACCACTGTGTTCGCAAACCAGGTACACGAACAGCCGTCCAAGACCCAACTCAGGTAGAACCGTTCGCATACTAGGTACGTAAACAAGGTTCTCGGACCTTTACAGGTAAAACTGTGCGCATACTAGGTACGCAAACAAGGTTCCCGGACCTGAATTATAACAATACAGTTCGCATACTAGGTATGCATACCGTGTTGTATCTAGACATGGTTAATTGTTCTAAACTCTCATTTCAATCATTGAAACATCCTTAGAAGACGACAATGGATGTCTCACACATACCATTAGCTTCAAGTAATTTTCAAGTGATCGAATGATCAATACGAAATTTTCCAAGGCAACATCAAATTATTATCTCACACAAATCATGTAAGATGTTTCAAGGCAATTTCCACATGATCATCTTTTGACTTAATATTTAGTTTCCAACAAATAAATTGTCTCCAACTAAAATCGTCAAGAATAATGATGAACATAGTTAAAGCAAAAAGCTTCCAACACATATTTCGAGAAATAGATAAGCGAGATAAATTCGACTCGAAATATCAAATGTGTATAATATAAAAGTCTATATATCTATACGACTTAGTCTCATTAGGAGATAGAATAGAATAGACTTCTGAGTGATATGTAAGTTTTAGTCTCCACATACCTTTTGTTGATGAAGTTCCTCCAAGCTCTCCTTAGTAGATCTTCGTTTTCAATTGATGAACGCCGTGAAGTCTAAAGCTCAACTACACATTCTATCATAATCCGAGACATAGCTATAAGTAGACTATAAATCAAGTATATAGTTGTTGTTGGTGGTTTTTAGTTCAGGGATAAAATTGTGAAACCCTGTGTTTAATGTGCCGTCATTCTGCAAATAAACAGAGCCATTTAAAAGTGATGAGAGATTAAGCCTCTTTACTTACATGTGTATTGAGCAATTCAGTATACTCATATAAAAAAATTATCCAGAATGATGCATGTAGCAACAATCCCAAATATTCTGTAAATTTTATTAACCTCCTGCCTGCACTATTCATTAATGTATGGCTTATTGAGTATTCTTTCCTATGCTGCGTTCCCTAGCTGAACTCTTAATGCTGATATGACATGACAATTAGTGTTCACTCGCAGCTGAGTAACATAAATTTCCCGAAGTATCAAGATTAGGATCTGCATGAAAGTACTCTGATGGAAACACATTGCGCTGCTCTCTGAGAATAAAATTAATGAATTTTGTGTCAACACAAAAATTTCATCAAATTTGAATAATTTTGTGACAGCTCGCAAAATTCAAACTTTAACCTGATTAATTTACAAAAATTAGGTTTTTGCAGCCTACGCTTTTAATTAAAAAGTTGGCTGGTCGACGCGCTTAAATTCCTAAAGAAAAATAAGCCTAGACTGTCCATGTTAGTCTTAAAACAATCTCGGCCACACGATTTGGCCGGCCAATTTAACGAACTTGGCCTTCTCCCAGCAAGACCAAGCAAACTCCATGATGTCCACCGGCGGGCCCACTACTATTCCAGCCAATCGAAATCCTCTTAGCCCGCCAGCAACATCCCTGATCGCTAGCCAGAGCTAGACTAGTCGCGCTGTTGAAAAAAAGTTCAATGAGTTAAGACTGGCCATGACAGTCTCAAACTCATCGCATCCGTCCAACTTAGCCAGCCTAGTTGGATGGCTTAGATTTTGTTTCGAACGACCAATGAGGTGTGGGTATGCTCACCGGCGACTCACCTCCATCCTTGGCCAGTCGAACTGCCCACGACATGCCAGGAGCACGTCAAACCGATTGCTCAAAGTAGGATGATTGTGAGGTTTTGAAAACCCTAATTTGTGTCAGCGGCAACGTGTTACTTTCGCAAAACGATCACGACCGTCCATCTTCGCTAGCCAAATCGACTAACCTAGATCTAATTTTAGGTGGCCAATGAGATGCCAGTATGCTCGCCGGAAACCCACCTTTATCCCTAGACGATCGAATTGCTTCCATCCCGCAGCTAACATCTCGAATCGTTAGCTCGAAGTAGGTTGGTTACACGGCTTTAAAACCCTAAATTGAATCAACGGCAGTATGCAACTGCTGAAAATCATCTCGGCCGTCCAACTTTGCTAGCCGAATCGACCGGCCTAGATCTAATTTTAAGCGACCAATAAGATGTTGTTCTTCCATGAGGAACGATCGGCCAAGCCGCGGTTTGCCTAAATGGCTCCCAAACGATTGCACAAAGGTGGCTAGTCGCGCTGCCTACATGAATTTTAATAGATTCAACGACAACCATTAACTGCCGCAAATAATCTCAGCCACTCAACTTGGCTAGCCAATTTGACCAACCTAGATTTGACTTGGGCCGACCGATAAGATGTTAGAATGGCTACCAGCCCCCACCCTCCTAAAGAAACCGAACGGCCTACCTTTGGCATGCGTGCATAGCTCCTAGCAGCTCCCTGAAATGGCTGGTCATGCTCTTTTTAAGACATTAAGCTCCGCGACTAACTTAAACGAGCTTTACACAACGATGCTTCATGAACATCGATTATTTTGAGGTGCTTGCTGAAAAGCGATGCTTTATATGCATCGATTACAGTTTTATAAATATCGATCCCACAAATAATTTTATTATTTGACCTAAGCATTGCGTGCTGTTTTAGCGGCAAGTCTCACAACTTGACCCACTCAGCAGCTTGTTGTGTATATTTTTCTACAAAATAGTCGAGACATCAAACATGTCACAAACTGGGGGATGCTTATCGGGGTATTGGTCTGGCGCTTTACAGCGTGCGGCGTGCAACACGCTTATTACGAGAAAGTGATAGGAAAGGTGGACGGTTGATAGCAGTAAAGGAGTAGTGGGTGTAAGGCTGACCGATCTTCCCTCATGATAGAGACGTGATTGTCACCACTTTGACACAATCCTCACTTCTCCACTACTTAACTGCCTCCACTTCCTATGAGATCAGGGTACGCTCAATCATGACTTGTATAAATAGGATTTCAACCTATTTCGACAAAAAAACAAGTGTTATCAACACAAGTATCCAGAAACCACATTCTGATACAAGTCATAAAACAGCCACACCTTCATCCTTATTTCAACACCTTCTTGGCTTCCCTCCCTAAGATCAACCCTTTTCCTTCGTTTTGTGACCGAAGCAAGACTGGAACGGCCATTTCTTGGTTAGGCCAGAATTGTACAGATTGATCTCTCGAATCTAAAGTACTCCCGCGCAGTGCATTTTTTTAGGGTTTAGATTCGTTTCTCGGCGGCACACCCAAATTCATCATTTCTAGTAGAATCAGTTTTTACCCCAAAACAATAGTTTTTTGACAAACAAGCTTGAGATAGCAACGCTTGCGAGTTCGACCGAGCAATGCTCTAACAAAATCAAACCGTAAAATAAATATACAGTGGGAACTCCAAACCGTAGACAAATTCAGGGTCGTTTACTGTTGGGAACTAAGTACATATGGTGGGAAAAACTGGGTTTGATTTTTATCTACGGTTTGGAAATACGAATTTTCCAGATCGTAAAACAAATCTACGGTTTGGATAATAAGAACTCCAAACCATAGAACTGGGTTGACAATTTCGCTTACGATTTGGAAATATGAATTTTTCAAACCGAGTTGGGTTACGGTTAGGAGTTCATATTTTCCAAACCGTAGAACTAATTTACGGTTTGGAAATGTTGATTTCCACACCGTATGTTGTTCTGAAATTAATTTTTAATCTTTTAATTTGATCAAATCTAGCCTATTTATGCGATCAATACCAATAAGAAATGGTGGGTTTTTCAATTCTTACGTGATTAAAGTCATTATGATGGGAACATGCGGGTTTTTTAAATTAATTTCCAAATTCATAATTTGATCACATCTAACCTATTCATCATCACGATGGAGAAGAAGAAGATAAGGAAAAGAGATGAAGAAGAGGAGATGAATTAGAATTAGATTAGATTTAGGATTTTGTTTGGTTTTTACTTAGATTTAGGTTGATTATTGGAGGGTATTTTTGAATTTTTATTATAGATTAGGTCACCCCTTATCCTTATTTAAGACATTTAAATCTTTAGAAGCCCTCAAAACCATTTGGTTTGAGCCCCTAAAATAGGCTTCTTTTTCTTCTGAGCTTAGGCGTTTTGAATCACAAAATTCTTGTTTGATCCATGCCGAACCTTCATTTAAGTTGAGCCCACAAACATCATAAGCACTGCCTATAGACAGCAGTGAAACCTAAGTTGAGCCCACAAACAACATAAGCACTGCCTAGAGACAGCAGTGAATGCGCCATTAGATATGTAGATGTACATTTTTGCCTTGTGTTCGAGAAAATTTTCACCCTCCATTTTCAATGTTGTAGCAAGCACTAAATTATCAGGTACGTTTTGTCTCTCCAATGTCAGAATGATAGAAAATTAGGCTGAGAACTAGAACCAGCACTTGGATGCTACTACTATCAGATTCTGGAAAATATTCATGTGAGGATTAGTATTCATCTTAATATTTCCATACTGATATTGACAGTTAACAGTTGCAGTAGACTGAAAGAGAATCCAATGGAATACAAATCATCTTTATGTTCTTCAAGTGAGATGATCTGAACTCCATTCTTGTAATAGTAGTTGTAGCTGAATGGAATCCGACTATCAAATGTCCTGCCTTGATGTGGTGGAGAGACTGCCCAGCAGTACTTAAAGATAGGTAGTTTCAGCATTCATGAGAGAGGTGCTTCTTGTCATTCTGCCTAAAGATGAAAACCTACCTGATCATATTCATGTAAGCGGGCCGCAAAATTAAAGTTAAAACTCCATTTAAACCTCTAACTCGTCGAGTCATCATACAGCAAAAGAAATGGGTCAACATGTGAAGATGCACAGTGAAACATAAGCTCTTAAACAGGGGTTATTCAAGCTGTCAACTGATCCAAATCAGATGGGACGTGGGACAGAGTGTTTCCTTTTTAGTTCTTTCAATGCTGGAAACTCAGGCACAGGTAAAAATGACCAGGTATTCAATAGAGAGAGGAGTGTCTCGATTCTAGTCTGGTGGGGAGGGGTCCTTCAAAAGGTGCAGCCAAAGAAGTCTATTTCATTTAGGAATTTAAAATTTTGTACAAATTTAGAATTGTGAGTAAACACTAAAGTTGCTTTGCAAACAAGTACTTACAGGTCCACCATTTGAAACCAACACCAAGTAGTATGTTGTTGCTCCTATTCATACTAACTTGCTTCTGCGTGCGTTGCCTGCAAATTAATCAGAACAGATCAAGTATCCAACTAATTAACGGATTATATAACCAACACCGGGAGAGAAACGAACATTCACAACCTCATTTTCTCACCAAGAAATCCTTGTTTTTTCAATTGCGCAAATCACAGTAGCATGGAAGGCCAGACAAACTGAAGCTGCAACACTACAGGATAAGTCATTGCTTGATTGTCCTTGGCTTAAGCAACTTGGATCCTCCAAAGAACGAATCCTAAAACTGCAGATGCAGAAGATGTTATGAAAGAAATCAAGCACTAAGATCTGAGAAGTATAGATACCATTATGGCTATTAGAATAGCTTTCATGGAGAAAGAGTAAACTTCTGCTTAACCCAAATGAATGAAAAAGGGGACATGGAAACAAGTTGGGTTAGAGATGCTGCATACAGGAAGAAGATAAACCATAACAAAACATAATACTATACATTCCTTGGATTAAGCCTATTATAGCCGCACATGATAAAAGCTCTCCAGAACCCAGAAGCAAAGAAGTCCATATGATAATATCCTGCACAAATTAAAAAAGAAAAAGCCCAAATCACTGAAATTACACTACAAAATTAATTGAATTACTGAAATTAATCAATTTGCAGAAACTTCTTTAAGCACCGCTTTCAACACTGGTCTAACATCAGTCTTGGCTGGGAACTCTTCAAAGAACTTCTCATGAACACGCTGCAGAACTTCTAAGATTCTTTTGAGGGCACCGTTGTCTTCATCCAACTCATCATTATCCATGTTTAATCGATGTCCACCGCCGTTTCTTGATGAAAAATAATTAAATTTGTTGATGCAAATCATGTTATCTTTGTGCTCTTTCCAGACTGATTCCGTATCGTCGATAATTACCGTGTTAGTTGCATTTGCTCCCAACACCACGTCTAGATTTTTTCGATTTCTGTCTGTAGAATCATCTTTCGAAATCACTTTATTGTTAAAATAAACACTTTTAGGATCAATCAATCTAACCACCTCTTCAGCATACCACCGTTCTCCCATCGTATACACATAAAGCTCGAATTTCCCACATACTTGTTCAAGAAAATCTCGCACGTAAGGCCTTAACCTTGTATACCTTCCCTTGTGGTTGTATAAGCTATGTCTCCCGACCGTCTTCATGCAAGTAATTAATCCTGATTTACCATTTAGATAGTCCTGTTCATCCAACGACACATCCGAAATCTTAACCGAATGAAGTAATGTATGATCTGAATCAAGAACTAAACAAATTTTTTGTCGACGCAATAAACTTCTTCTGAAGATTATTCCACACAATTTATTACGTAAGAGTAATCGACGATTCTCTTTTTGGTTATATAAATCTCTCTCCCTATTCTTCAACCCTAACAGCAATTTATCAACATTGTTTTCAGAATCAAGAAGACGTACCTTTTTCAGTGATTTCTCTTCTTGTAGATCTTCAATCTCTAATTTTCGCTTACAAATTGGCCGACCATTCAACTTAATCACCAACTTGATTGGAGCCATGATTGATCCTCAAACTGTTAACTCTATTTTCTATACGTATTGTCTTCTTTTCTTAAACTCTCTGGATTTTTCTTCTGCTCTTAACCTTTTGCTAAGATTTTAAGATTTTTATTGATATTATCAAACCCTAAACCTACATTTATTTAATCAATATTGAGAAAGGGGAGTTCCAGTCGAATTAGGATGTATTGAGTTACCTTGTTTCCTTTTTTTGGAATTGATATTGAGAGCGAAGGTTCCTGGTGATGATGATCCGGATGGGCTTCCACACAGGAGTATTAGGCTTTATTTCCTTCTAAATGGGCTCTGGGGATAAAAAAAAACGACACCTGAGAGATTCATACTCTCGCGGGGAAACCCCATGTACTTAGCAGGCACACGCCTTAACCACTCGGCCAAAGTGTCAGTTGGTGAGCATAGGGCATACAATTCATATAATACCAATATCTTTTTTTTAATACGAATTTTCCTACTGCAGCAGTGTAAGACCAGAGGTCCAAAAGCTGGTTAACTCTGGGGTTTTTGAGAAGAAAATAGACCAATTTTTTTTCCAGTATGGAGTATAATACTATCCTAAATTTTTCTTTCGCACACTATTTCACGTGTAGTGTGTGAAATCCTTCAATATATGACAAAAGAAGTGCCGCTTGGATATAGGTAACACTTCTTTTGCCGTTTAGGGTTTTAAAAAACCCATACGAAATGTCCATCTCATATTTTTATTTTCTTTTATAAGAAAATAAAGTATGCGTGCGGCAAAAAATCAACCGCCTAAGTGATTGTGCTTTTTAAGCGGCAAAAAATCTTTGCGCAGTGTGCAGATGACCTAATTCTTATGGTGAGTTTGGCCCAACTTCATAACATTTCTTATCCATTTTGAAGGAAAATGTTTTGCCCTTAGACTGGGTCTTATGGGCATGCCCAACCCCTTCCCAACCAACAAAACCGTGGCCATATGTGTCTCTTCCCATTGTTTTACCGATACTGGTTACACTCTATTTACATTCAAGGGATAAAAAAATTCGAGATTTGTTGAAGTTATATTTTTTTTATTGTTTAGAATGTACATGTCTAAAGGTGCATGTTACTCACAGACGAATCACATTGTAAACCTACAACTTGTTTACACTCAGACGCACTGTTAGCCTCGGATTCTTATCATCATCAACGCACTGTTATTGATATTTCATTGAGATAGATATCTCTTTATCCTTATCAACAACGGGGAATTCTCTTATAAATAAAAATAATTTTTTCTACAAATACAATCCATTAACCATTCAAAGAAACACCTACCTTGAAGCATAAAACCATACTTGAAATATACCCAGTTACAAATGAATTCTAGCCGCAAAGGAAAACAGATAGTATGCGTTGAAGCAAACTAAATTTGTCCACTATGTTTTCTTGATGACCATTCCGCCATGCAGTTCCCTTGGATGTATTCCAAGTGCCCACAGAGAGGTTGTACGGGCATCAAAATGTTACTCGAAACGGAACCGGGACATAGTAGGTACTTGCGTTGCCAATTCGATAATTGTCGTGAAAAAGCACAGTGGTTGGAAGATGCAATCAAGGCGAAAGATGATAGACAAGTAAATGAACTCTGCAAAAACTTCAAAAACAAAGGGATAATTGACGTTGAACACGAAAAGGTGGCGGCATGCCCAATCCCTGATTGTAATTTAGTTATGAAACTGCATCGTTCTAAAGATAAAAACACCTTCGGTGAACATTTCTAGAAATGTCCTGGGTGTCAGTTGGAGGAATGAGCTGATTAAGTCTATTTTATGTTGCTCAATAATTTTTCTGGGAAGTTATTTTGTGTTTATGATGTAATGTTTAATCCTGTGTTTTAGTTTGGTCAATACTAGTTTATGATGTAATGTTTATGTTTATGTTTTATGTCTATGTACTGTTTATGATGTTTATGTTTATGGTGTAACGTTTCATGTGAGGTTGTATGTTTTAGTTTAAATTAGAGATCCGAAGTTATGATTATGATATTAGATATTGTTTGGGTAAGCTTGGGTTTCTATCAAAGCTTAATTCACAGCCCGTTTCGTTTAAAGGTACATTGCCCAACTATTAAATGAATCAATGACTATCTCTTGATAATTCAATGTCATTGATGTGATCCAAATAGTAGGTGTCTCTTTAAACAGTTAGTGGCTTTCGTAAAAATGTAAGGACGGTTGTGAACATGAAACCAATTACGTTAAAAAGTAAGGACGACTGTGAAAAGTTAACGTCTATTTCAAAATTGTTGCATCCTATTCTTTTTCGAGATTCCAAAACTTTTTTTTTAAAACTTGCAGGCTTTCGGTGAAAAAGTTCTCCCTTAAAGTAATAATGATAAAACTTTAATTCAAGATATTTTTTGTAAGGACCGACACTATCTTAACTTTAATTCAAGAGTGATGTGTGTGTGTCATTGCCTTGTCACACATCAACCAAATAAGTTAAGTTTGTATGGACCGACACTATCTTATCTTGATCAGAACTAATTTGGTATGTGTGGATGGGTTTGATTTTTTGAAAGTATATAAAGTGAACTTGTGAAATCCAATCGCAAACACAACATAACTAAAACACACACCCGTTTGGTTTACAGTATTAGTTTCCTGTGTTGCTAATTTTAATTTCTCATTTGTGTGGCTTCGTTGCTGTTACATCAAATTTCTAAATTTTCACGTGAAGAGGATGCGGCTCTAATTGGTGCTTATTGTTTGGTTAGCAGCGACCCAAGAGGAACAAATCTTAACAGTACTGAATTTTGGTCCCTTGTTCAAACTAATATAGAACCAAATTGGGTGGTGGGAGGGAGACTAATAGATTAGTGACGGCTTTACAATGTAGAGTCTCCTACTTAAAACAAGAAGTTTTGAGATATGTTGGCTGCATAAGAGCATACTTTATAAACATGCCAGCCGGTTGGAACCCTGTCCAGGTATTTCTCGCTGGGTAGAGTTTTGTTATTTGCGACCCGCTAAACTCTATTATGACCAATATATTGTCTTCTACACTCGGAGTTCAGCAGGGGGGCCCCCTTGGTCCCTTGCTATTTGCATTGACTCTTCATCCTCTAGTGAAGACTATTGCTTCTCGTTGCACACTTGATTTACACGCTTGGTACCTTGATGATGGTATCATTATTGGTGATACTTTAGAGGTAGCCAAGGCCTTGAGCATAATAGAAGATGAGGGACCAAGTAGGGGGTTACATCTTAACGTTAAGAAAACGAAAGTCTTTTGGCCTTCTATTGATCCCAGAAGTACAGCTGATGATGTTTTATCCCCTGACATTGGTAGGCCCTCTAATGGTGTTAAACTTTTGGGTGGACCTGTGAGTTTGGATTTGAACTTTATTAGTGATATGATGTTTACTAGGGTGAATAAGACTGTTTAACTGATGAATGCAATCAAAAAACTCAAAGACCCTCAAAGTGAGATGCTATTAGTTCGCAATTGCACTGGTGTGTCTAGATTATATTTTGCAATGCATACTACCAATCCAGCATCCTTGCAACCAGCCACTGATCTTTTTTATGACCATCTACTTAAGTATTTGAGACTCCTAATCACTGGAGACGGAGCGGGGTTTGGTACTTTACAGCAGAGATTGGCTACCTTGCTTATCAAAGATGACGGTCTTGGCATTTACACCATGGCTGACACCCGTACCTACTGTTACCTTGTTTCTCAAAATCAGACAGCTTCAGTGCAAAATATAATTCTTGGTAGTTTATTCTCAACAAACAAAGGCTCTGCTTATCAGTTGGATCTTCAGAACTTTATCCAGGTATGTGGATTACCTCCTTCTTATTGTGTCAATGATACTACCCCCCCTTCCATGCACTCCCTGGCAGTCACTTATTTTGATGAAGTTAAGAAGCAAATCCCAGACCAATTTTCTATGTCTGCAAGAGATTCCATTTTGTGGCAGTGTAACCGTATGAAGCATGCTCAGGATTATTTATTGGTTGTACCTATTAGTGGGCTTAATCATTGCATCGGTCCTAGACAATTTCGAGCCGTGCTTTGCTATCATCTTGGTATCCCACTGTTTGTTGAGAATGGTTTATGCACAAGTTGTAACAGATCTATGGACATTTTTGGGGACCACACGCTTCATTGTGCTAAAGATGTTGGAAGTAAGTTTCGACATGATCTTGTCCGTGATGTTGTAGCTGATATTTGTTACAAAGCTGGTGTACCTACGCGCAAGGAAGTCTCTCTTGGTATTCTGTCAGATGAGGATAAAGACTTGAGGCCGGCAGATATTCTTGTTCTCAACTGGGAAAATGGTCAAGACGTTTGTATTGATGTCATTGGTGTTTCGCCCTTCACTGGTGAAGGTATGCGCTCTTTTGTCCTAGGGAAAGCTATTTCTAATGCGGTTTCAAGAAAGCGTACTAAATATTTAGATAAGTGTGCTGCACACGGGTATGGTCTGGGTGTCCTAGCTTTCTCTACTTTAGGGGAGCTCGGTGAAGACACTTTATGTTTTTTCAAGTGTCTGCAGAACTGTCTTGTTAGTAATGACGCTAGTAGTGGTTTTTGTTGTTTTATTTTCCATAGATTAGGCATCGCTATTCAGAGAGGAGTTGGAGCCCAGCTTGTTGCTAGGCTACCAACCAATAGCTTCGTATGATTTACCAAGAAATGGAATATATAATTGACATAATAAATTATAATATGTTTCCTATATTGTATGAATTTAAAAAGTATTGTTTCCCCTACTAAATTTACTCTATTTATGAAATTAACAACAGTACCGCGAAGGTCATCTTAAGTACGAAGACAAAAAAAAGTAATGGAAAAGAATGGAGACACGATGCAGTTTTTGAAATTCTTAAGGCGCATCAAACGGAATACGATCCAGAGATTATTAATAATCTTATCAGGGATTGAGATGAAAATTAGATATTTGTTAAATTGCATTACTGGTTTTGTGGGTACACCTAACTGAAAACCCTCACTTGGTTTGAAGGCTTGTTATACGGGCTAATAACAATGTACGGATGATTATGATGATTAGTGTGGTTGTATGTTTTAGTTCCAACGAAGGTAATGTTTAAGTTGATGGGTCGGATTAAAATCAATTAGCAGTAAATATAAGTAACAATGATGCTTAAATAAGTTTAATTTATTCATTAGATGAACAACGTATGACAATTAAAACGGTGTTAACATTGGTGAGGCCATAAAAAGGGTTTGGTATCTATCGACGGTGCTACAGTTGTCGACGACCCATCGCAACAACACCATCATCCGAAGGGATCACCTGTAGAACAAACATCAAGTTAATAATTTTATTTCATATATGTTTTTGAAATCGTATATTTGAAACAAACCTTTTCGATATTGGGGAGCGTTATGTTTATGTAATGGTTTTTCCTGTTGGGAGAAAATATTACCACTTTCATCAAAACTAATAACGCTCCCACCCTAATATGCTTTCCATACTCAGGATGTTCAACCACTTTGTGATGGACGTTTGCTGGCATTTTACCACTAGGATCCTACAAGAATATAAAAAATCCAACAATGGGTAATGGGTTTGAATAATTGATCACGAAATTTAAATGATTTACTAAGTGGATAACAAGAATCACCTTCACTTTCAAAACATAGTCATCAAGAACCTGTCTTTGCTCCTCGACCAGTACAACCAACCTTTCGATTCTTTGGTTTATTGGTTTTATAGATCCCAATGCGGTCCTCCCCTCTCCGTAAAATTGTTGTGCAAGAAACCAAGGGTTACTTTGGAAATGAATATAGTTAACACCTCCAGTTTCATCCCTCGCTAATTGTTGGAGGGCTTGTGTAGATACATCTTCCTCTCCCATTACTCTCCTTCTATGTCTGAGATCTTCTAACTCTATGTGCTTCCGGCAGGACCAGGATTTTTTTTTCGGCTACTTGAAACACCACAGGAGTTAGGGATTAAACGCTCTGATTGTTTTACTATTGGACATAAGGTGAGATCAACGACAACCGATTTATTGCGGTTATCATATGGGTTTGATGTGTTTGCCACAACCGGTGTGTTTGTTGAGAACTCGATTGAACTTTGTTGGATGACCTACGAGTAACTATCTAACACCGCTGCAAGCTCGTCTTCATCAAAACCTTCCCAGGGGTCAGCGTCGGCCATATGAGGATGATTAATATGTCTGGATATTGGTTAGGCTATTGTTATCTGAAGCAATTGTGAATCTCATTGTCGACGAGTTTTGTTTTTTATAAGCAAATAGAAGTGAGGTACTGCCATCCACTTGCGTGATAAGATACTACCATCCACTTATTCTAGACATTGATAGACGAGACAAGACTTGACAACACGATATTTTGAAAACTAAAAATGGGTCAAGGGGGGTCTGCATAAAGAGGCATCATCATAATCGTATTTTATTTAGATATAGTAACAATGTAGTACACTTATTACAAATTCTTAGTACAAAAACTTAAACCTAACTCACTGTCGCAGGCAACGCGACTGCACTTAGCATGTGTAGCAATCCTTTAAACCGTTTAGTGGACGGACGAGTTATAGTCTCGTGAGGGTTTGTCAGAGAGGTGTGCCCCACAAAACCAAATAATCGTTGGAATTAGTCTTCACCGTCATCATGGTTCTCAAGTGCTAACAGCTGTGGGTTAAGATGAGTAAATTATTGCCTCAAACTAAGGTAGCAATTATATGACTTAAATTCCGTTCCTTTTTGTTGCAAGTATAACTCCCTCGCATGACCCTCCTGCAATAAATACACACATATCAACATATATTTTTTAAAAAGATATTTCTCTTTTAAATATGATATATACTTTTACACCGGTTTAACTTACAATTCTCGCTTCATTCCATCCAGCAGGAACATTACGATATAGTGGTATTTGTAGTGCTATGAATATCTTAACCTCATTTTTAATTATGGACACACGACAAGATATTGTTTTCTTAGACCGTCAATTAATATTTCCTATTATGTCGATAAACTCCCGCAGCACCAGCTCCCAAAACAAGCCAGCATGCTGGTTTCTTTATTGAGTTTGAGGATTTGAAAAGAACAGTAAGCCCTAATAAGAGCCTCATCTTCCTACGGAGAGAACCTAACCATGTTTGAACCCAAAATAAAAGTAGAAAAGATAATAAAAAGAAGAAGGAGGAGATTGGTTGTAGAAGTGTTCCAATTTTATGCCTATTTATAGCCAAGCATCCACATTTTAAAATTAATTAAAAACTAAGTTTTGTATTTCACTCCACGTGATTCATAATAAACCAAATGCATCTATAGACTATTCAATGTCATAGGAGTGAGTTGAAGTATCACTGCTATTGGTGGACAACTCACTGGGACGGTATTGAAAACTCATTGTCATCGGTCATTGATGTTTATTGAAAAGTGCATATCCCAGAGACTCCTATTAAACACTGTACTTTCTCAATCCTGTGTTGAGTGTTTTTTCTTTATATTGTGAGCCCACATAAATTCGGTGGTGGAATTGGTTTGTCGATAAGTGACAAATATGCATAAATATAATCGTTTTATTAAAATACCTTTATGACGTAGTGCAATACATCATAATTACATAAAAATAAACCTAACTCACTGTCGTAGGCAACGCGACTGCACTTAGCCGGTGCAGCAAGCCTTTAAACCGATCGGTGTCCCTAACGTCCGAGTGTAGTCTCGGAAGGGTTTGCCAGAGATGTACCCACAAAACCTATAATGCACTTGTAGAATGGCTAATATTCATCACCATTTTGAGGGGGATTATGTAGTGGTTGTACCACGCATAATTCCGGAAATGTATTTTTCAAGATGACATAGCAGTCGTAATACTTGAACTCTCTCCTGGTATTTATAGCGTACATAGTAGTCGCAAGAGATTCCTATAATCAAAAATAATTTAGGTAAGTTAAGAAACCAAAAAGGATATGAAGTGGATAGATGGACAAGATACACTTACAAGTCTTTCAACGGTCAATAAAGGAGATCTATTATGTTGCTCATAAATATTTTTTTGGATGCGTATGTATTCGCTCACTCCTTTTTTTATTACAGCAACCCTACTCTTTATATTTGCTTCTGTTCTTCGATGAACGTTTATAAATACATCTCTATAGTTATCGAAAACCTGTCTCCAAACTCTAGTAGCCGGCACCAAATGACGACGAACCTCCGGGAGAGTAACAACATTTATCCAAGCATTTATTATGGCAATATCTTATTTTGTGGTATACAAAGGCATTATGGATTCTTTTGAAATACTTACAGAAACGTTAATACAAGAGGATGAAGATATTTGTTGAGGAGATGCAATTTGTAGGAGAATAAAATATATTGTTTGGTGTGTGTTGATTTCCGTATGGACAACTGAATTTATAGGGTTTAAATGCACTGTTAAATTATCGTCATGTCTTTCAATTGACTGAATGACGTAGCAGAGATAAAGTGACTTGTAAGTCACTGGGAAAAAAATTATAATAAAACTAAATAAAATAAGTGATGGAATGGTCTTGTCTTCACCAGAGATGATCCAGACTTATGGAATGACAATACAATAACTGTAGCACAAATAATATAGCATAACCCATTATATAGTTTCATTAAACCGTGGATTAATTTCTTAGTCATCGCAGTTACAATTATTGCATAGGTACCAAGCCTTTAAACCTTTAGGTGACCCTAAAGGACGAGTGCTATCTCGTGAGGGTTTACAGAGAGGTATGCCCACAAAACCTATCACTAACCAGTGTACACATTTGAATTTATGCATCACCAGGAGTTCTCTTAATCTCTGTTAGGAAATCTGGGAACTTGGTCTTTAAAAATATAAAAACTTCTCGGTGGGGAAAATCAACGCCTTTAACTTGTCGGTACTTCAAATCGGACAGTCTTTCCTGTAAAAAAAAAACATTAATATCATTGTTTATCTATTAGAACAAAACATTAAGAAATGTTTATATTTACCATAATTTGAGCTGTTATGGATTGGGGATCGCGGCAACTCACGACAGCTTCGGCTTGGTAGGCATAATATAATTGCATTTCCTCCTGAATTACTCCATATCTGTCCTTTATGTTATTCATGGTTCTTTGGCGGGAATTTCCAAACTCTAGCTTATAATTCTCCCACACCATCTCCCAAAAGTTATCAGTTGGTAAGAAACCAAGCATAACTTCACGACGGGAGCTGATTTTCACCCAAGATTTCATGATCACTAAATCTTCAGATGAATCAAACGCAACCATTTTCAAAAAAGAATTTTCAAGGGAGGGATATGTTGAAGGAAGATAGAACAAAAAAAATAGTTTTTTGGGTGTGAATTATTTAGAGGCCACCAAGTCTTTTAAAGGATTTTGCGTAGTCAAAAGGTCGTTATGGATAAGTATGAGCCATCCTTTTTTAAAGCAAAATAAAATCATTGTTAATGCTACAGACAAACAATGTCATAAGTCATTATTCATGGATACTATAGATTTGAAAAGAAATGTCACTGCACATGAAAATTTAAAATCTATTTAAACAAAGAAATATAAAAGTTTCATACATATAAAAAAAGGGTTTAATACATATTAAAACAACAAAGTCATACAACTATGTTTCTGGGAAGAAATCAAACGACCTTTTTTGTCGGTTCTCATCCTGGGTTTCAACAACAAACTCCATATCTGTATTTAAATCCACGTTACTGTTCAAGTAAGGATTTTCTTATTGACTCAAACCAGGAATTGAGTACTGAGGACTAATACCGGTGTCCCTCGCTACTGGTTGATACCCTGTACTATGATCGTCCAAACTAGAAATAGCTTGACGCTTATGGATACACTCACCAGAACCACCTAAGCCCAACATACGAAATGTCCCGTGCAGAGAAGCTTCTTCTTGGGATTGGTCAGTGCTAAAAGCTCTAGGAGATGTAACGCCACTAGGAAATGTTGATGGCGTCTCTGGTTGGGTATAGACAAATGTTTCTGGGAACTGACTTGGAGCAGGTACATTAGGAACGAAACGAGAGCTTCCAATTTTACCAATACCAACCTCTTCGTGGTTTTGAACATGACTCAAATCTGGCAACAAAGGTCCCATGCTGACATTTGTCCGCCAACCAGCATATTCGTTATCATTGGCTATCAAGTAATGAACCATTTCTCTTATATCCTCTATTTTAGTGGTTACGAAATCAGGAGGCAGACAAGGAATTGTAATCAGACCTAACACCTTCCTCAAACATCTCTCCCTAAGATAAAGGACCTCATCTTTCGTATCAACTACTCCCCTGAAATATATTCTCTTTCGACTAACCTCTCTTGCTAAAACTACTTCCTCATCTTCATAGTGTGCATTGCGTACCCATGGTTGCCAAACAACTGCTCCAGGTGACACTCTAAGATCCATCTATCTTTTAGCGTTATTCACAGAATGTTTCCCGGCGTCTGATTGATGCACACCCTCTTTATGGGTTGATTAAAACATATTAATCACATGGTACATTTGTTCCGGTACGAATGATCCTAATTTTAGTAATGGTTGACAATTACGAAAGTAAATATAGTACCAATACTTTAAGATCATCCACATTGCTGCCATGTTATTATCAACACCACTACAAACCTTGTCCAAGTTGTTTAACAGTCTACCATAAATAAATGAACCCCAATCATACCTACGAAGGTTTTGTAAGCTTTCTGAATCGCGCAAAACAACCAACCATGCTTTTGAAATGTTAGATGAAGTCAGTCCGGTGAATACTTGACCAATAACCCAAAGAAGAAAATTTTTAGTCAATTCCTCCCAGTTCTCAGAGTTGTCCAAGTTTTTCCTACTATATATATAAGATGAAAGGTGAGAGAGACATGCAACTGGGGATTTACTATCCTAGGGTTTTTTAGAAGTCTTGGCTTCTCCGGGGGGGGCGTTGGGCATCATCTTCATTGTTTGCAAATGGACTATTTCGGTTGGAAATCACACCGCTAAAGTACAAATCATCTAAACTTTCATAATATTCTCTGGATAACCTCCTCGAGAAAGTTATAGGCTCACCTTTACATATAGGAATTCCAGTTAACATTACAAAGTCTAAAGGTGTCAATCCTATTTCAAAGCCCAGGAAATGGAAAGTCTTGGTTGTATGCCACCATCTAGCTACTAGAGCATTTGTGAGTTGCACATCTGAATTCTTAAAATTAAAGGAAAATATCTTGGAAAACCCACAATTATCAAGTACCTGAAGTGCGCATGGATTATTCCGTACGACGATATCATAATAATCCTTAATTCTGCCCCAACTAGTCCTCATTTTCATCTTCGGTGCATCAATACCGGATATATGGCCATCTCTACCTTTTACTGACAATTTTTGGTTCGTCGGGTACTCCATATCATTATCTAAATGCACCAAACAAACAAATATAAATGTATGAAAATCATTGTTTGAAAATCACCAAACAAATGTAAACCTCATGGCCTCAAAAATTAATTTCACACTCAAAACCATATCTTACTAACAAATTTGTATTTCCACATTTCTATGAATTGTGTATTATCCAAATTACAAGACATGCAACATCATTAGGATTATTTAAAATCAAATGTCACTACAAATCAACCATGTTCATCAATAACTAACCAATCAACCATGTTCATCAATAACTATCAAAAATTTATCATGTTAAATAAATTTTAAACAAACACAAAGCAGTAACTAATAGTTGTGGCATTCAATTAGTGTTAATAACCTATCAATCTTACAAAATTAATCTTAATTGAAAAGGAAAATGGAAACTAGGGTTTAAGGTTAAAATGGTTTACCTTTAAAGATTGAGTTGTTAAAACGCCTTCAAATCAATTCCAACTTCGAATTCACCATTTCTTCCACAAACCCGAACAAACAAAAAGGAAGAAAACGATGGTTTTTGAATTTTTACAGAGGGGAAGAAGATGAATTGTGAAGGGAAAAAAGAGAGGGGAAGAACCAAAGTTTCTGTCGAGTTCTCTGGATGTTTTAGGTGAAATAATAGAACGGTTAATGGTTAGCCGGTTCAAACGTGTTTGACTGGTCAATATAAGGAGAATGGTGAATCATTAACCGTTCT
The DNA here is from genome assembly GCA_023531105.1 of Papaver atlanticum. NCBI lineage: Eukaryota > Viridiplantae > Streptophyta > Magnoliopsida > Ranunculales > Papaveraceae > Papaver > Papaver atlanticum. Next base: position 10,946,557 of record JAJJMB010014022.1, read on the forward strand.
ACTTGAAACAGGTGATCACTGACCGTTATATGAAGAACGGTTGATTGCTGACCGTTTTTTTGCTTAGAACGGCTAACCATTAGCCGTCCCTGGATTTCTCTGGGAAAAACCGCAAGAGCCAGGCCCTTCCCAGGCTGAGGTGCAAAGGTGTTTGGAAAGTGGCTGGGAATGCCCACTAGACCTAGTCTTACAGTGCGGGAGCATTCTTGAACTAGTAGGTTCATCACCGTCAGATGCATAAGAGGTGGCATAAGTGAACAATGGACTTAACCAAAATGTTGTCTCTAATATATTCAAGATATCTTAATAAATGTTCCATATATTATTTTTCAAAGTTTCTCCTTCGTTATCTCTTGTTCCAAGAGAAAGTAAAAAAATCTCCGGATGATGATTACAATATTAACAGTTCTCCACATGATGTCACACTATTTCTTCTTCTTTATAGAAGCTTACAACATTAATAGTCCTACAGTAGATTTTTATTCTTTGATCAATTATTTAGCACTATATTTGATTCCGGGTCTTTGATCATTGATTAATTAATTTCTCTCGAAATGAATTAAAAAAAAACAGGACTATAATCCATTAAAATAGATAAAAACATGTAGGCGGTGAATGGGAGTGTTGGTTTTGATTGATGATAAGAAACAGTCAGGAAAATTCGATTTTGATAAACAATAAGTAATCATTAAGGTTATATTGGATAGAAAGTCAATGTATAACCTACCAAATATCTTTATAAAACTTTGTTCAACAGTAAGATAACGGTGATGAAATCGACAATTCGCTTACGAGATACCTAATATATCCGTTGGAGAAACACCTGCTAGTTCAAAAGTTGCTTCGGTAGTGCGTGAGAAAAATATATTCCCATTTTGAAAGGGATAGAGTGCTAAAAGACCTTATCCCATAGCCCTTGTCATAAGGGGTAATATAAATGAGAATAGTCCAGTTACATGCACGTAAGCTTCCTTTATAAAAGTTAAGTCCAATAGACGGGAATTTGTATTTAACTCAAATAGAGTCATTCACATCCACAAAAACTTAATTAGTCCTAGTTTGGGATTGTAATGGTTCTTGACGAAAATACTTTTTCTGTTATACATTGTGGTGCCCAAGCCCAGCCATCCAAGTAAAGCTTGCTTTAGGCCACATATGGAAGGGAGACGCATAATTTTGATTCTGCTTTTCATAATGTATACATTTTTTTTTCATACTATCAAGTTGTTAAAGGAAAAGAGAAACATAAAAAGAAAGGAAATGGGAAAGAAATTCATAATTATCGGAGCTCATTAACATAAGGTATCAATGTTCTTAGTGACACTTTTTTATACAAGGAAATTGAATAATGTGATTTTTGTTTGTCATCTTTCATAATATGTATTTTTTTTATTTCATAACACGTCTTTTGTTTATTACACATATATTAAGTCAGTAGCCGATTAATTTGTTAAAAAACATATATTATTGAATCAATAAAATAAATCGTAGCTTGTAATCATTATTCAATTTTTTCCAATTGATCCTTAGTTAAGAAGTTGTGTTGCTAAAATTTTGTATGCCTAAAACTATTTATATTAGTTTACGTATTGTCACATCTAGTTGTGATATTGGAATACTAACTGCGACAATGGACCATCAGTAATGGTCGCAATAATAGTTTTTTGACTCTGAAGTGTTACCCGTTATTGATTTTTGAAGTATTATGTGTAATGAAATGGGAGAGACGGGTGACTCAAATGTCTTGTAAAGTTCATTTGTTTGAGCACAAACGTTTCGAAGTTTAAACTATGGATCGTGATAAGAAAGTACAACATAGTGTGTATATCGTGAGACAACAATTGCGTTTGTATTGATATATTCAGGACTGTAATATTGGTCTTCATACTGTTGTAAGTAGGAGTTCCATTTAATTAGGAGTCAAATAGGAATATTGGCCTTGATGATACTACTTGAATACTCTTGTCAATTGTTCTTAGACATTATTGGTTTTAATGCTATTACTTGAATACTCTTGTCAAGAATAATTTTCTAATGCATACGTTTTAGTTCAATTTAAATTAATCTTGATCCTACAATAATATTGTTGATTCTCGTTTGATGTTTTTCAGCAACTACCAACCTGGTAACAAAATGCGAAAAAAGATAAGCGGGAACTCGTTGATTAAGAGAAGTCCTAAGAGGGAGGTTTTTTTTTTTTTTTTTTTGCGGAATCATTAATTTTATTAATCAAAGATTAAAAATCATTGGTTACAAGATCAAACTAAAGTACAACCACAACAAGAAAACCAAAAAAAGAATAAACTAAAGAATGCTACATTTCAGAATCTGTAATTGACCACTTCAGGCAATTCAATCCTCTTCAAAAAAATGTGGTCTACCAGTATGAATGTGTTTCTCTCCTGCAGCCAGACTAGACCTGGCAATTAGGGTCAAACCTGTGGGTTGAACCTAACCCGACCCGTCTTAACCCGGACCTAACCCGGCTTGTTTGTTAGTAGGGCCGGGCTAGAGTTGAGGTTTTAGGACCCGTTGGTAAGTAGGGTTGACCCATCTAACCCGTCAAAATACTTGTTTTTCTTATACAATTGTAATTCACTGGATATTAAACACTGATTAAGAAATTGTAGAACCCATTTTTCTCAAATCACCCAAGAATCTATCATATCCATGAACATTTCAATAATTAAATTTCCAACGTTCATTTATGTTAAGGTTGTTCTTCTAATTACTCACACCTTTATTGATCAGTTCAGATCTATGGATGCATATATCAACAAGTTTATTAATATCATCATTCAAAGTTAATTCCAAACAATCAATCAAAATTGAAATTCTTAGATTCATGAATCATGATAATGGATATGTAACAGAGATAAAGATTAAAAAGATGAAATGTTAATACAGATAATAAAAGAAAAAGTAAATGAAATGTTACTCAACATCCTGTCTTGTTACACATAACATAATAAATACTCATATCAAAAGTTACAGATCATTTATAATTAATTTCTGACTCACTGTATTGTTTTTGTATAAGAAATTCATAAACAAAGAAGGGATAATAGTGCAGAGAGACAAAGTTAAAGATAGTGAGGGTTGAAGATAATAGAGTTGTATTAACAAAAAAAAAATGATCTGTATGAAGAGAAGTGGAGACGGCGATGTGTTTGTTATAAATAAAAAATATTAGGGCAAGATCGTTACTTAGTGGGTATAAAAAAGAAAAAATAGGAGATTCATACACATACAGGCGCAGTCGCGCAAAAAAAAAAAAAGACGAGACGACACAGTGAAGGTGAAGTTATAAAAGGCAGCTTAGGGTTTTGAAGTAAAAAGTCATTACACTAATACTACAGAATATTATAATAATATGAAAAAATAGGTGAATAAACGCAAACGCAAGCACGTAGTGCAGCGGTTATGATGGTGCAGTTATAACCATTACGTGTTAGGTTCGAATCTCGCTTTCAACATAACTTTTTGCTAGCTTTTAACAGATGACTTCGAATTATAGGGCTGACCCGCCAACCCGCCGGGTTGACCCGTCTAGGGTTAGGGTTGACCAAACCCAACTCGCCAGATAAACGGTTCGGGTTAGGTTTAACTATTGCCAACCCGTAACCGGCCTAACCCGCAACGGGTTGACCCTAACCCGGCCCGTTGTCAGCTCTTAGCCAGACCAGCTCCTCTCTTAGCCAAGAGATCAACAGAAAAATTTATTTCCCTAAAGCATTTATTATAAATCACTTCATCCAACATCTGCATCACTTTTATCTATCTTGTTCTAATGTACCAAGGCACCTCCCTTTTATGAATTCATTTATCACTGATTTATAGTCAGATCTTATTATCAATCTTTTTATTTTTAACTGTACAACCCATTCCAAAGCATATATCACTGCGTACACTTCTGCATTGAAGTTAGTAGTAATTCCAATACCACCTGCCATAGTACCTGAAAAATACTATCTCTGATCACTATTCCAAAGCCTGCATTTCCAGAATTACCAAATGAGGCCCCATCACAGCAAAACAGGGTATATCCATGCTCAGGTGGTGACCAAAAACATTATTTAATACCACCAAACTTAATTGTTTTAAAACCCAATTTGAAATATGAAATTACCTGAGAATCATAAGCTTGGCCCCATCTATTTCCTGTTAACCTTTGACCTCCTTCATGAACAATATGACAGATTTTAGTTTTGAAGCTATTACAATTTGATGTACCACCTTCAAAGAAAAGTATGTTTCTCTGGAACCATAATTCCCTCATGATGGCACATGCAGCTGTCATCCAAACTTTTTTTAACCAATGGACTTTTTAGGTTGGCAGCTTTACACACATCTTCAAATGATGCAGGTTTGTTGAACTGAAAGATTGAGCACACCCATTCCCATATTTGAATACTAAAAGCACATTTCCATAAAATGTGTGTCATATTATCCTGCTCAACCAAACATACACATCACCTAGACACCATTTCAAACCCTCTGGATTTCATTACTTTATCATCAACATAAATGCCCTGTTGGAGCTTTCAGATATTACTAGAAATACTAGGATGTAAAAAAGACTTTCATATAAAAGTAAGCCATACTAGAGATGGTTCTCTTAATCTTAGTATCTCAACTGCAGCAGAAACTAAAAAATTACCATATACATCTCCCCCCCAAATTAACTGATCCTCTCCTCCACTTATCTTAGGTAGGTGACAATTAGTTACCTATGGCTGAATTTCTATGGGAATACACCAATTACTGCCATCCAGCAAATCCTTCACCTTCATATGCAGATTATTCTTGACAAAATCAGTCAATCCAATGGTATTTATTAAAGGTTGTTCTCCAATCCATGTATCAAATCAAACAAATATTCTTGTGTCATTGCCTATACACCATCTAACATCATCTTTCAAAGAAGTCCAGACCCACTTCAAACCAGACCAAACTGAAGATTGCTTCCAAGTTGTAATCCACTGACCCTTTTTTATCTTTGAATTTAGCTGCAAAAAATAAAGCCCACTCTTATTTAGATGTTATAAATCTCCACATCATCTTCATCAACAGAGCCTTATTTATCACCTCTAGTCTTCTTGTTCCAAACCCTCATTCCTTGTATGGTGTGCATACTCTCTTCCAAGTTATAGTTTTATATTTTCTAACTTGACTATCTCCAGACCAAAGAAAATTTCTTATTACTTTCTCATAAATTTTAATAACAGAAGCAGGCCACTTGTATACTGCCATGTTATATAAAAGAATACTACTTAAGACAGATTTAATCAATACCAACCTATCTTGGAAAGAAAGAAGTTTAGCCTTCCAAGAAGATAATTTTCCTTGAAGTATTTCAACCATAGGCCATACCATGTATAGCAGAAGTAACTCTTCCTGGAGCAAGTAAAACACCAAGATACTTGTCTGGAAATTTGAATAATTCTATGTTTACCATGTCACTAATTTGTTGTTTTCTTCCTTGAGATGTACCATCCACAAAACATTTACTTTTAGCCATGTTGATGATTTTCCCTGAACTAGTCTGATACTTTTCTAATAGATTGAATAAATTTATTGAGCTTCTACAAGTTCCATTGCAGAAGACAAACACATCATCTGCAAAGAATAAATGTGTTGGATGAACTCCATTTTTGATCACCATTGGAAGGATTTTGCCATCAGCTACTAGTTTGGAAATGTTCCTACTTAAAACATCTTCCATTAGCACAAATAGAATTTGAGACAAGGGATCACCCTGTATTAATCCTCTTCCCACATAAAAAAAATCCACAAGGCCCTCCATTCACCAATACTGTGATCTTTGCTGACTGCAAAAGAGTTAATAACCATTTACACCAAGAATCTGAGAAACCATACTTACTCAAAACCTTCAAAAGAAATTGCCAGCTGACTGAGTCATAGGATTGAGATATATCAAGCTTAAAACCAACATTTCCTCCTCTTCTTTTCTTTTTCATTTCATTTACTAGCTTAAAAGCCAACATAATCTGTTCATGGATACTTCTCGTTTTAATATAAGCAGATTATTGAGGAGGAACCAATTTACTCATTAACATACTCATTCTAACAGTAATTATCTTGGTAAATATTTTGAATAGTACATTGCTCAATCCAATAGGTCTGAAATTATTTGTTGTTTTAGCTCCAATACTTTTAGGAAGAAAAAATAAGAAGCTAGAATTGAGTCCCTTTGGAATAAACCTATTTCTCCAACCGAATTGAATTGCTACAGTTAAATCATTATGTATTATATCCCAACAAGACCTATATATATAAAATATCTGAATATCCATCAGGACCAGGAGAGCTTTCAGGATCCATATCAAATATAGTTTTCCTAATCTCCTCTGCATCAGGAATGGTATCTAACATTGCTTAACCTGTAATAGCTTGTGGAATCACCTACAAAAAAACTATCTTCAATGCTCACAGACTGAAACTCAAACTTTTTACTAAAATTATTAACTAAAGAATCAGCTATATGAGATTGCTCAGAAATAATATTTCCATTACTATCTTCTAATTCACTAATGAAATTTCTTGATTGCCTGATCTTCATATTAGTATGGAAGAAACTTGTATTGGATGCTCCCTCCTTAACCCACCCGATTCTTGATTTTTGTCTCATAAGTGTGTCAGCTTGAACCTCTCTAGAGGCATAATCCTTTTCTGCCTTTACTAAATTCTCCATATTAACATCATTAAAAGGATCACTATCAGAAGCCAGCATTGCTAGTTTAACATTTTCTTCAGCTTCTTTAATTTTAGTATGCACATTCCCAAACATAGTCCAATTCCTGTCATTTAAAACTACCTTCAAATCTTTCAATTTTTGCATGAAAATGAAGGCAGTATTACCAATAACTTCTTTAGACCAACTATCCTTAACCACCTGCTGAAAACTAGGATGAGAAATCCACATTTTCTGAAATTTTCTTGAAACATTTATTGGTTTAGGGATACTAGCACAACCCCCTAAAAGATGTGCATGATCTGACACCACCCTAAACTCATGTAGCAACAAATATTGGAAGTATGAAGGAGAGTTGTAATCGAAGTAATAGTAGCAGCAGCAGCGACAACATCGTGGATGTGAATAATACCACATGAACTAATGATAATTTAGTTAAAAGCGAACCTAACATGGTAAAGAATGATTAAGCTAACAAAGTATCTACCTTTACATATTTTTGATCCCAAAAATTAAGATGTTATCGATCAAACTTTGAGAGATATAAATGACTTGACTTGTTTCCATTTCTATATCCTAAGATTTCAAGTCGTTTCTAATTGAAAACATAACATGTGAAGTTATATACATGAAACTCTAGTATAAGAGACTTGATCATCATATTATGATCAAAGTGTCAAGGAACAATATATCAATAGTTATGGGTACTTTATATTGGTACACTGAATTACGAAGTATAATACTTATCTTTTGAACTTATAATTGCGACATCAACATAATATTTGTGACTCGTTACTAGATTGTGTAGTGAACATAGGTTTGATTTCATTCCTAGAAAACTATATATAATTACATGAGTTTAAGGAAGTAGATTTATGAACTTGTTTCATAGTTGAAAGAAATCAATAGGATTGAAGGTCCGGTTTTCGTTGAATATCTTGGACTAATCCTGACCTATATAGGGAATCAAGGTAGAACCGATCCTAACTTATATTGGGAGTCAAGGTAGAACCGATCCCTACCTATTTATTTTAATATGTTAGGGCCGATCCCCATAAGCAAAACCGATTTTTTAATGTCATGTACACCTTAGGGTTTGTGTGAATTAGGAAATTGGGTTTGCAAAATAGGAAAGTTCAAGATGTCAACATAATGAGTAATTTGACAATGTGCTAAAACCTTGTTTCTTAATTGTACAAAGATATTCCTTGATACTCAGGTGAGATCCCAAACAGAAATAGTAGAAAATCTTTTTAAGATTTTCGAAATTAATATATTTTGTTTTACCAGCAAGAAAAACATATCTTTGAAAAAAATATATTAGTTAAGTGCTACCTAATATTAAGTTGTCAAAGATATTTCGGTTATATAGTTGGATATTGGTTGGAATTGGACAAACCGAATTTAGGTGCTTTATTGCACATTCTTAAGAATATTTTCGGTTATGGAAATTCCTTGCTATCCAAACTACCTTGGTCTATAAATAATTAAGTTTGTGTTACTTACAAACTTATTCTGAGGCGGGCACTTTGTTTCCTAGTCACTATTGTAGCCGAATAATAGTATTATTTGTAATGCTATCTTGGAGAGGAGAGTAACCTAATTATGTGAAATCTCTTATGTCCGATAGTTTAAAGGCTTCTTTAGGATCAGGAAGCGTCTACTAGTGCCATTGGTGGGAAACTAGAATTGCATTGTTATTTTAGTTTTCGATTATTGATTTGATTGACTAACGGTTTGTTAACTCTTGATTGCACCTAGTTTGATTATTCTTGAGAGCCTTCTCTTCTGACATAAGGTCACTCAAACAAGATCAAGAGATTAGCGGTAGTTCGGATATGTTTTTAGATCTGATGTTGACTTGTGATCATCCATTGTTAACAGACTCGATTTTTTGCATGATCGATCATAAGTTGGAATCAAGTTTGTTATTGTGCAGGTACAGAAGACTGTTGAATATCTGAAGACAAGAAGATTTTTCTTATTGGTTTCGTATCTTTATGATTTTCTTTGTACACAAACTTGATCGGATGAGATCCGACTAGATCTAGTTTATCTTTTGATAGACTTGTTATTGCTAGTTGTATTGAGATCGACAAGCTATCATTTGGTGGTACTCTTCATTATCCGAACCTGGTGGTTCTGTATGACTCGATCTGGTTAACTTGTTTAATCCGGATCTTGGAAGATCTAAACCCAACAAAGGAGTTTAATTGATTTTAAACAGAAAAGCCTTTGCCACGTTCAATAAATATATATCTGATTAATTTCCCGAGACAGGAGAGTGGTTACCAAATAGATTAGTCATTTACTGTTTGCAGGACGATCTAAAGGGTTGAGTGCTTAAAGTCTTCAGAGAGGCTGAAGCAACTTAATATAATAAACTTTATCTTAGGATTCACGTGCATTGTCCGGATTGGTTGTAGGCGCTGGGATACTAAGGAAACTAGGTAACTAGGGGTAGTTTACTTGATCTCAACTATACGAAGTTGGTAGTGGTCTTTGTATAGCGGCTTAATTCTAAGAGTATTATAAATTGGACTAGGTCCCGGGGGGTTTTCTGCATTTGCGGTTTCCTTGTTAACAAAATCTTGTTGTGTGCTTTTACTTTACTTTCCGCATTTTAATTTTTTTAAGTTATAATTAAAGTAGTTGCACTTGTACCTTAATCCCAAACACTTGGGTTGATCCCTATAGTTTAAGGTTCGGTTTCGAACTTGTAACTATATACCAAGTGTATACCTTGTGGTGCTATCTTATTGAAAGTCTCTGTATATATTAGATCACGCAAGGTATGGGACTTATAGTTTGATATCGAAAAGATTGTGGTGTACTTGGTACCCTCATCATTTCAGAAAATCACTCTTGAAATTAGATGCGTGAATAATTCTGCAATTCCTGTAAAAGTATAAGATTTATTTTTATGATTCTAAAAGATGGCTAACACAACTAGTGAATATATTTTTGTTGTGCTTAATGATAGTTTGATTTATCTTCAACTTGGCATTGACAACGTAAAGGGACGATATGAATATATAAGGAATATGTAAATGCGTATAAAACAGGATGATTCAAATAAATTCTTGAGCATTTAATTCTCCATGTGGTTGTCATAGTCTCAACATTACTATTGGTGAAATGGTGAAGTCAAGCACGATGGTTGGTAGTTTTTTTTTATGTGCAATTTAAATTTATATATGTGATATTTTCGGTTCTCCAAGATATACTTAGCGGTTCGGAGAGCATAACGTGCAAAAGTTTTTCACAAACAATGTGGGAGAGTCGAATAGAAAATACTAAAGCAGTAAGGTGTCAAGCCCCGCAAATAAGAGATGCTTTGGTTTATTTAAAAAGAGAACCGTGAAGAATAAAAGGTGGGGAATGATGCTGAAAACATAATAAGATAAAACATAATATATTTATTTTTAATTCTTGCTTAGTATGTTCATTTGGCATAATATTTTATCAGTCGTCAATATGGTTCGTAACTATTGCAAACCAAAGTTATCGATATTTATTATGTTATTCAACAATTATAGGGACTAGCTTGTTTCCTGAAACATGCAAAGAAAGTAGATTTCGACAAGGGAACACTGAATCTAAACTTAATGCTGCTAAAATGGGAATTGAACCCGTTTCTCGGGAGAAGCGTTTTATCTATGAAAAGTATCCATTTAGCGAGCGTGCAAGATATGAGGTACTTCTAACACCTAATGAATCTTTAAGAGTTAATTATTTCTTATACATAAATTGGATCAAGCTCTTTCTTCAAAAAATGGGACGAGGTTTAAAGTTTAAACCATGTAATGTTCATGAAGAGAACTCTAGATTTTTATTTAATATATGAAAGTTGAAGTCTATCGAGGAAAGCTTAAAAGACTCATGTACAAAGCTTGAAAGTTATCTGAAGCGCGACTCACCAAACAATACTGATGGAATTTGTTTGTCTTTGGAATTGAGATTCCTGACATACATAATTCCAACTTGTATGAGAAAAACCATAGATGTGATGAATTAAAGAATATGGATAGATCTTCTTTTTATAATGCGTGGGTAGCTTACAAGATCTTGTTAACTGTACGGGTTACCGTTGCGTCTACAGAAGGAATATTTTCTAAATTAAAGCTTATCAAATATTATCTTCAAATGACTATGTCACAAGAAAGATTATATGGATCAGCTATGTTGTCTATATATTGAATAAGGGGTAGAGAAAATATATTAAATATAGTAATGGCTGAAAGCTTAGATTATACATCCATTATTAACGAGTTTGCTACTAAGATTATGCAAAGAGAATCGTTGGGGGATTATAGTTGAATGCATTTCTAGGTGGCAATGCTAATAATTTTTTTGTTATATTAGCTTTTCATTACAAATAAAGGGTAGAGAAAATACAGGACTGGCCATGGTTGTGCTATGCCATGAGAAAAATGCAGTTTAGCATTTGGTAAACCATAATTCAAATGGTGTTTGAAAAATTATGAGATACAACAGTTGTTGTAACAAATGACAAAAAATAATCATATCATTCAAGATATTTTTATTCGAATTCATTGGTGTAGAGATAATTTAGCTTTAAACTATTAAAAATACTTTTAATATTTGTTTTTACCCAATATTAATAATATTATTAAATTATATTATTTTGGAGTTATATATGATAACGAGTTTTTTACTAATTAAAAATATATTACCTAAATATAAATCATACTAAAAAAAAATTAAACACAATCAATTAAATATTTACGTTTGTATTTATTTAAACGAAACATTTGTGTCATTTATAAAGAATAATTCAGGTATAAATAGAAATCACTTGACAAAATAATAGTAAAACTATAGTTTTTTCTTTTTTATAGTCTTTGAAATCTTATCGGCAAAGCTTCCAACTTAGTTTCTCGGTTTGTATGAAAAATAAGAAGTATTAATCTAGGTTTAGCCATAATAAATTATATGTTTCAAACCATTTATCATCCCTCATCATCCTAGACAAGTGCTAATTCTTTTAAGAAATCCCAATGAGGCGAGGTAATAGAAACACAACACTGGCTAATAAATATGGCGGAATAGGTGCATCACAGTATGCCTAACATGAGGTAAAAATTACTTCCTCAATAGTGAGGTTTTAAGCAAATCTGTGTAGAGGATATTGTTTTGCTAAACATAATAGATATTAGAGAATCAATAAGGCCTTAATAGTAACCGTTAATCTATAATTTGGATAAATTAATTGCAACATAGAAAGTGCACTTTTTTTAGAGAGAAAGAGAAAATTGAAAAAATAATCTAAAATGCAGTTAACTGCCTCATCAACTAACCCTTAAAAGGAGAAACAAATGACTATCTCACAATAATAACAAGACACCAAGTGCATTTATATTAAGTCTACAACCACTACATATTCCTCTCTTTCAAAACTCTTAGCAAATAATACAGTTTCACTCACGAGACTAATATAAGCACAACTTGTGATGAAACCTATCCCGCAATCATAAGATCACCATAATGAAAAACTGAACACCCGTTTCATTCAAAAAGAAGTACTCTTCCTGACAAACACATGGTTATTAGAATAATCTATTGTAGATGACGAATAAAACATATAGACATATGTAGGGTTGGCAAAGAAGTTACGTTCATATATATACTGGATTTTATTTAATGTAAAAGCTTAATTCTCCCACTTTAAACACTTGTTGACAAGTCGAGAAATAAATATTTATTAACCCGACTTACACTGGTTAATCTTGTTGTAAACAATTGGGCAACTACTGTATCTTCAATAAGCATAAAAGTTTGTTTGTCACCTTCTTATACATCCTTGAACCCAATTGAGTCGTCGAAAACCATGCCTTTACTGATGCGAGTGGAATTTCCTCCATCAAGTTTTAAACCAAACTCCTTATGCATTAGACCAATTCATACACCAAAGGATTCAGTAAAGTAAGGACAAAGCCTTTTTGGTGTACATACTTTCTCAGCTGCATCTTTAGATTTTCGAGCGGAACAATATTTGCTTCTTCTTATTATATCGACATTCATCTTCTATACATCATGCATATTTAGTCATTGTACTTGCATATGTAATTTTGTGTAAACCATGTTTCAAATTTTATATATCTAACCAAGTTTATGATATTTGAGACCGAAACCTAAGATTGCGGAAAAGCTTATGGATACTACCAACTAGGAATTACCATTTGGTACAAATATTATGGCATATTTAGTGTCAGGTCCATCCACTAATAAAATTCAATCAAAGATCCTCTTTTTGATACAAGCAAATTCTATGGTCCAAAATCCTTATTCATAGATGGAGCCACATGAATAATTAGAAACTAATTTTTTCAAGTTGCGTACAATACCCTTGGTACATATCAATATTAAAATGAAACCCAAATTCATATATTTTCATTCTCTCCCAGTTTCTGCCTCGAATAAGCTCTAGCGAATTGCGAATTCAAGTATGCTTGATTATATTTTGTAAGTTATTGTTGATCTTATTTTAGGTTTCTTTTTCAGATGTTTATTTTTCTTGGGTTTGTTAGGGCACCATCATTTTAATTCCATCTGCTCCTGCTAGTTCTTAAGATTAAAAATGATTATCATCATTACCAAGATGAATTTACAATTATTGATGAATTTTAAAGACATGGTCGAGTATATAATTACAATACTTGCTTATATGTAATTCCAAATCCATTTTTCGGGTTTTATTTTGAATATTTAGGATAAAATATCTGCTAGTTATGAAGAATTATCATTGTTCCCATGTAGATAATAAGATGCAACATTAATGCTCTTGGACAGTTTTTGTCTTTTAGTATTTAGAAAGTACTCCCTCTGTCTTTCTTTTATCTGTCCTATATTCCATTTTTGTCTGTCTTTTTTTATCTTTCCACTCTGTTTATATATATATATTTCCCTTAAACTATCAAATATACCCTTTATTTTTATAATCATAAAATCATTTTAATACAAATTAAATCCAAAATCTTAGATAGTATCACCATATATAAGGGAAAAAAATATATTCAATATCTTACATATTAATTGTTATTTCCTTTTTAAATAAAGTTTTTTATGCATGGACAACTATAAAATTCCTAATAAAGCTTCTTCCTATTCATATGGATTCCATAATAAAACCAAAATATCTTGATTTTTTATTTTCTTAAAGCATTTGCTGAAATAATAATACTACCCAATTTATATTTTTTTAATATAACAATTTTAATTTTAGTAATAATATAAGATTAAATAGGGTTAATCAAGGGTTAGTCATGCCATTTCGTACGATTCCCTTAATATTTTGACTTTGTCAATAGGACAATTAATAGAAGACGAAGGGAGTATAAATTTTTGTGGTTGATGGTTTGTGTATTGATTTATTTTTAATCGTGACAAGTCTTTGGATAAGATTAGTAGTAGGTGTTTCTTCTTATTACTAAGCATGAAGTATAGTTGACCTTGAAGTATAATAGTGACGTGTGATTACAATTGTGGTTGCATCCAATATTATTAATCGTTATATATTAGTCTCTTTAGTTCTTAGGAGATCCTGGTACTCGTTAGGGTTATTTGGTTTTTCGTTCAAAATAGTATAACAAATATATAGGAGATACTGGTACTCGTTAGGGTTATTTCGTTTTTCATTCATAGTAGTATAACGGATATGTACTGAAAGATTTCACTCAAAGTACTACATTGCAACGCAAATGCACACACTCAAAAAAAAAATTAAATCAAATAATATAAATGCACTAAAATATTCCTACATAAATTTGAACTTTGAAATGATGAGGGTACCGAGTACATCACAATATTTTCAGTATCAACCTACACAGACACACCTCGTATAATCTTACAAACGATATAACTGCCAAAAGATTATTTCGACTAGGTGTAACTTAGTATATAGTCAAAGTTCGAGATTGACCTAACTGTGGGATCGTAACAAGTGACTTAACGTACAAGTGAAACTATAACAATAATTATAATGCTGAAAAATAAGTAATGACACGATATACAAGATTTGCTGACAAAGAAAGCTGCCTGGCAGAAAAACCCCGTGACCTAGGCGGCTTTTGAATACTCTCAGAATTAAGTCGCTATAAAAATTGACTACCGCAACTTCGCATACTTGAGACCAAGTAAACACTCTTTCGTTACTCAGTTCCTTCAGTATCTATATGCCTACAACCAATTTGGTCTACGCATGTCAATCACAAAATATAGTCCATTATCTTGAGTTGCTTCAACCAATCTGGTTTACGCAAATTCATCACTCAGTTTTGTGATAATGGATGATAGAAGCGAAACACACGATCATGTAATGATTAGATCATCAGTATAAAAAAGAATATAATCATGCTTTTATCATCAATAACTTTACTAACTGACAAGAGACTTTTTGTTAACTGTGTAACAAAAAGAACATTATTTAAAGTGACATTTGTACCAAGATATGAGGTGATATTCTCGGTACCAATGTGGAAGATTCTCAAACCTTTTCCATTACCAAAAATTACCTTGTTAGTACCTTGATAAGATTTTAGTGACTTAGAAGTACCCGAGTTTCCCGTCATATGTGAGATAGCGCCACTGTCGGTGTACCAAGTTGGATCAGTTGCTTGATTCGATATAGTGGTTGTAGCGAAAGCATTCAAAAGATTTTTTAGCTGCATCTTAGGCATGGTCATATCTGTACTAGCACTTAACTACTATGAGACCCGGACATTTACAGATCTGACACCTTAGATTTTCTTCCAAATGTGGAGTATATTTGGAGGGGGTATGAATCTTTGTAATGAGGTGTTCGATTCGTAGTATGTGATTCATGGTAAGGAGATTGTCGTGCTGGTGTAAAACTTTTTCCTTTTGAGCTGAAATTATAATTACCATATCTTTTGGAACTTCAACCGCAACCCACAATTTTTTTGCAAAGGCAAAGTTTTGATCGATATTCCCATTGTTTGTATATTGACTTTGATGCCTTAACTCGTAACCTTGCATTGCTGAAACAAACTGGCTAAAAGAGGGAAATTAAGGCTTATATAACATTGTAGTACTGAAAGTTTCATTCTTGGGTCCACAAATTACTGATAAATCCAAAAAATTGCCTGAGTCAGGGACAGGTTTTTGGATGGCGTCGAGATCATCGCATAATGTTTTGAACTATTTCAGTAATTCATTTAGCTCAAGACTTCTTTTCTTGAGAAATTGAAGATGGCTCTTAAGTTTCATTTCACAACCTTTGTTGGCTTGTAAGTAGGTTCCTTCCAGCTTTTTCCGACTTCTTTTGACATGTTCATTCCTAAAACGGACCGATAAGATTCTTCGGTGAGTGAGCTAGTTAGCCAATACTTCAAAAGAATATTTGTATTTTCCCTTTCAAGAAACAACAGATTTGGTTCTCCTGCACCATCTTTGTTGTTGTTGCTGACCTTTGGAGGTGGTTCATTTGTGATGTGATCCATGAGTTTCATACCTTGGATCAGCTGGAGGATCTGGATATGCCAAAGGACATAATTTGATTCAGTTAATTTAATTGACGCCATCTTAATTTAATTGAACTAGGATCGATGACTCGTTTTACTTTACCGCTCTGCTATACCATGAAGATTTTTTTTTTTTTTTGCTAATTCATAATTTTATTGATAGAGAAACTAAAAATTACAACCAAAAAACGAAAGGAAATAAAAAAGAATTCAAAAGCAATTAGACTTGGTATAGACTTAACCAATGCTTAGGGGCGAGACAGTTCAGCGTTATCCTCTGCTATAGACTTGGTATTCCTTTATTCATGGAGAATAGTCTGTTTCCAAGCTACAAACGGGAAATGGATGTTTTTGGCGATCATGCTCTACATTGTACTAGTGATGTTGGGATTAAATTCAGGCACGACCTGGTAAGAGATGTATTGGACGATATTTGTTATAAATCAGGTGTGGCTGCTAGGAAATAGGTGTTATTGGGCTTCTTGTCTGATAATAATACTGGCTTAAGACCTGCGGACTTATTAGTGTACAACTGGGAGAATGGCAGTAATGTGTGTTTTGATGTTACTGGGATCTCCCCTTTTGCGAGTGGTAGCGGGAATAACTTCACACCCAGCCATGCCATCAATGCTGCCATCACTCGCAAATGTAAGAAGTACTTGGAGAAGTACACTGCGCACAGATACGGTTTTGGGGTCTTGGCCTTTTCAACTCTGGGTGAACTTGGGGATGATTTTGTTGTCTTTATAAAGAGGTTGAAGAACTGTTTAGCTAGTCATGATGCCAATTCTAAGATTGGCAACATTCTTTTTACTAGGGTTGGTATTGCTATTCATAGGGGTGTTGGGGCTCAGCTTGTTGCTAGGCTCCCAACGAGTTTCTTATGTAATAATTCATTCGATGATGATTCTTATTTTTCTTTTAAAAAAAAAGGATTTGAGCTTGTTGCTAGGCTTCCATCTAACTCTTATAATCTTCCTCTCCTAATGAATAAATTATTCTTTTCATTAACTTTTTGAATCTAAAATATTCAATTTCAGGCATTTCTATACTAGTTAAAAAATTAGGCCTACCATGAAAGCTTTCCCTCACACCTCTGCCTAATCTTACTCCTTTTTTATCTAAAGAGTCAGTAGAGAAATTAGTTTCTTTGTAAGCATGACAGAAATTTAAGGACCTTACTTTATTACAAATGCAAATCCATCTAGATGTAATTGCCCATAAGACTCTGTTATTACTGAAGTTCTGAAGAGCCGTTTTTGAATCAGAATAAATGAGCAAATCCAGATGACCTTCAGCTATCGCCCATTCCAGTGCACAAACAATAGCCAAGATCTCTGCTAATAAGTTAGAAGCCACCCCAATTCCACCTAGCACTGCAACCAGCACCTGGCACAAATTATCTCTAGCAATAAAGCCAAACCCAGCATTTCCTGGACTCCTTAATGATGCTCCATCACAACAAGTAGCCACTTGATTCCTTGTTAGTGATCTCCACCAACAGCTTACAACAACATAAGTTTTCACCTTTCTTAGATATATTTTAAAGAAATTTAGAATATGCAACTCATAGCTTTGGTTCCACATACTTCCAGTCATCCTCAAGCCACCCTCAGAAACCAATTGACATACTCTTGCTTTAAACCTTGAAATAGATGGTAAGAAACCTTCATAAACTGTTTTGTTCCATATGTTACTACTAATGTATGGGTGAATGAAATTTTTCCATACCTTGCATGTCCAATTGACTGTAGGGCCTTTATCCCTGATTCTCTCTATTGCAACAAAAGTAATTAGCAAGCCTTTCAGATGTCCACTCCAAATCAAAAGATCAGATTTCCCAGAAATTAAAGGAAGCACAAAAGTATCAATAAAGCTTGTCAATTCTAGAGGAATACACCAAACACCGTTTCTTATCAAATCAGAAACTTTTATTTTGCTGTGCATTTTGATAATATTGGAAGGAGTACTATCCGCTAAATATCCAGTTCCCATCCAGTTGTCAAACCAAACTGAAATCTTATCACCATTACCAACTATCCATTGAATATCTTCTTTCAAAGATTGTCAAACCCATTTAAAAGCAGGCCATATAATAGAATTTTTATCATAGCTAATCCATTGACCAGATTTAGAAGTATGTTTAGCTACTATAAAATTTGCCCATTCCTGATCAGAGTTAAGAATCCTCCATAACATCTTCATCAAAAAAGCTTTATTCAATACTTCAAATCTCATCAATCCTAATCCACCTTCCTTTTTAGGTTTACAAACATTATTCCAAGCAACAATAATAAATTTCTTAGTTTCCCCATCTCCATGCCATAAGAAGTTTCATATAATTCTTTCACAAGTTTGAATCACAGACTTAGGTCATTTATAGACTGACATGTTGAAGATTGGTATGCTGCTCAACACATGCTTCACTAATATAATTCTAGATTGAAAAGATAAATATTTACCTTTCCATTTTGCAAGTTTCCTTGAATCATGGTGATCATTGGAAAAATTGAAGTACTTTTCACTCTCCCTGCATGAAGAATCACCCCAAGGTATTTATCAGGAAAATAAGATAGCTCAATTTGAAGAATAACTGTTATTTGTAACTTTCTTGTATGAATAACCCCATCCATAAAGAATTTACTTTTAGTTCTGTTCAATAGTTGTCCTAAAGCTTGTTGATACTCAGTTGAAATAGTAAGCATATTGGTAAGATTTTTTTTTAGATCATAGCTCGGTCGAACTCACAAGTGTTGCTATATCAAGATTGTTGTCAAATTTAGTTGTCAAAACTATATCTTTATTTCTAGTCTACAATTAGTTAAGTATCGGTCTAAGATGGAGGTAGATGAGAAACGAGCCAGTCATCATTTGCGTTCTACCATTTGAAGACGAAGATCAATCGAAGCTTTTGGAGAATTTCATCAACAAAAGGTAAGTGAAGACTGAACCACCTATTTCTCAAGTTATATTCACCTTCCTATCTTTGCGATGATTGTCGCATAACTAATTAGACTAGTTTGCATAGACAAGAATTTTGAGTCGAGAACTATTTATTTAGTTTACGAATTTCTCGAAATATAATGACTACGCTTAATGAACATTTGTTCATACTTGGTCAAATTTCGGTGTAGAAAAATTTATTGTTCGGAACCAAATCATGATTCAAGTTTATCATTTGAAAATAGCTTGGAACAGTGATATGTGTCATTGATGTTATTCAGGAATGTTTTAAATTGATTTAGATAAATATAGAACTACTATATTCGGAATACAAGACAGTGTTATCATTCTTACAAACTGAAAAAATTGTTATATGTCTGAAGCCGTATTACATGTATTCGTACACATAACAGAGTAGCTATATATCAACTTTCATATTTGTATGATTTACATATTCTTATGTACTTCATGGGAAAATATGTTTGTTTCGTGATCCAGATAGGTTATGCAGAGTCGTATGTAAACCATTTTGGAACTGTGGTAAGGGGACCGGGTTAAAATAATTAAACCGGTATGCGAGCCAAAACAGTTCTATGTTCTAGATCCAGTTTAGTACCTAAACTGTAGGGGTGTAAATAATACCCGAAAATACTCGGCCTTCCTGTACCCGCCTGAGCCTGCCTGTACCCGAAGTAGCCCAAAGCCTGTTATGGCCCGTCGCGGGCCGCCTGGCCTGGCTGGATTAATTTATTGGGCGGGCTCGGGATTTGCAATTAATTATGATGCCTGGCCTGAAAGCGTTCTATATGCCATCAATCATTTAGTATCCTCTTAAAAAGACTTAAAAATTACCATTATAGTAATTGTAAATTGTGTATCTAGAAAAATAAAATATATAGTTGTTTTTACTTATAATTAACCTTTTCAAAACATTAATGGTAATATATTTTCTTATTTAGAAAGTTTATTGTACTATAATTAAAATAATACTATCACTTATGATATGCAATGTTAGAAAGAAAAGGATACTGTATTAAAAATAAATAAATTTAATACCATCCATTTGAAAATTTAAACTTAAAAAAAAAAAAAAAAAAAATCAAAATAGTGACTGTCCGGCCCGATCTGGCCTGCTCGTATAAAAAGTGGGCATTGGGCGGACTTTGGATTATCTACTTTTACCCGGCCTGCCCGGCCTGAATTTTTTTACTGGCTCGCAAATATTAAGCCTGGCCAGCCCGACCTGTCTTAGTTTTTGGGCTGGGCGGCCTGGCCTGTCCGGATTTACACCCCTACCAAACCGGTACGTGAAATGAAAAAGTTACATGAACTCCGGAACCGGTGGAAGAAGTCTTAAGTTTGCAAACTGGTACGTGAACTTGAAAAGTTCCGTCGACTCCGGAACTTTGAGTTGATTCAAAGTTTGCAAACCGGTACGTGAGCTGCAAAAGTGCTGTCAACTCCGAAACTCGGTCATTGCATATAAGTTTTCAAACCGGTTCGCAAACTGTGACTCTGTCGATTCACGAACGATCCAAGTAATTGTACTTTGTACATTTACCAACTATGTCAATTATGATTCAAGTGTAATTAAATTATTTCTATGAAGTGATTTTCATTTGATCAATTCTCTAATTAACACTAGACTCATTTGATCACATAATTGTGACTTGATATTAATGTCTTAGTGAACATGAAAATGAGTGTAAAGCTTTTAAAGTTCAAATCAGCTAGTTGCGGCTAACCATGTTGGGATATAGTCTTTATACACGGTTCAGTTACGGTTTACCTAACCAGAGTGTATATCTTGTATATGTGATTAAGATTCAAAGCTTTCATCTAACGGTGAATATTGATTGCTTAGTTCCAAAGCTATCTTAGCTTAAGCCTAAAGCAACCTAGGCTTTGAAGTCTATATAAGGGGAACTCTTGGCAACTGGGATCTTTGAATCCTGACACTAATTTTTGGTATGTCCTAGTTGTATCTAGAGTCGTCCTCTCCAGAAACCATTTTAGGGTTTAGCGACTACGAAGACTTCATTGGGATTCGTGAAGCCAGATCCAGTTATCTTTTATCTTCATAACTCGAGTATCCTGATCTTGATTGTTTGTAGAGTCTTTGTAATACCCCGATATTCGGCAGTTATTGGTCGAATGGAATATAAGTAATGATTTGTCATTTCCTAACACCGAGGCTTTTTCAGCACAATTGGCTCCAGAGTTGGCAGAAAACTCTTCAGTTAATCGTGCTCGGGCGGGAGCAATCCAGGGATGGGTGACCTCCCGGGAAGTTGCCGCTGGATGACCGCAGTGATGCCGGTTGAAAACCACACACTGCCGGATAACCGCAGTGGCTAAGTGGGGACAATATCGGTGGAGGGACAGGTCATTACAGTCTTGCTCCATCAGTCAAGATAGATAGTAATCAACAAAGTCTCTTCGTATCATACTTTGTTTATTCCACAAGTTTTATACTTGTGAGGTGAATAATAATATAGACTGCACTTTGGGTTGCATAAGTCCGGATTTTGAGGATAGCCAGACTTTTGTCAAGTTGCTATTGGTTTTCATTGCCTGGATCTTTCGTTTGATATGATCATCCATTTAGATCGTAAGGAAGTCAATTATAGGCATAATCTGTGGGAGGCAGATTTGGTTTAAAGTCTTCAATTTATTTGAAGCAACTCTTAGTTGGTGTGAGACCGTCTAAAGAAATCAATTGCGCGGAGTCCTGCTGGGATTCACGAGGCGTAAGGAGAGTGACTGTACCTGAATCAGTGGGAGACTGAGTTCGGGCTCAACTACATTCCAGGCCGAAGTTAATTGGTAGTAGGCTAGTGTATGTAGCGGCTTAATACAGTTTGGTGTTCAATATGGACTAGGTCCCGGGGTTTTTCTGCATTTGCGGTTTCCTCGTTAACAAAATTTCTGGTGTCTGTGTTATTTGTTTTTCTGCATTATATGGTTTATCTTTATAATTGAAATATCACATGTTGTGCGTTGATCAATCACAGTAGCTAGGTCCAACCTTGTTAGTTGTATAAGACTTGATTGATCCTTGGATATTGGTCTTTGGTACCGTCCAAGAACTCTCTGTGTAGTTAGGTTCACGGATTCAGTTCTATAAACGTTCTAGCAACCAGAAAGAGAGAGATATAACTCTAGACACTTTCCTTGATTGAGTTTCTACTCTCGGAGTAGTGTTGAGTTTGTCCATACAGATTACCTACGAAAAATATGGTAGTGTATTTTGGTACCCCCAATATTTTCAATTGGTATCAGAGCAGGCAAACACGCTAAGACCTAATAAGTCCGTGTTTGAAGCAGTCTGACTCTATGGACAGAGACGAAATCTCAAAAAATGTATCACCAGTACAAATAATGCCTAATCCCGAGTGTTTTCTAGAAACCATCGATGTTGATCGATAATCTGTCTTTAAAAACACAGATTAAGAAGAGTTATCGATGGACTTCGCTGTGATATTTACATCAAAGATCATGATCTTTGAGAAGGATGTGAAAGGGAAAAGACTCTCCAGGATATATTGGATGAACAGATTCGAATTAATAAAGAGAAAGTTGTAGGTGCGGGACATTCTATATCCGCAATCAACAAAACTCTTGGGATAATGAACTCTGTTGAAAAGTCTTCCAATTTATCTATGGATTCGAGAATTTTTCTTAATTCATGTCTCATGAATTGTCGTCAGTTTGGAGATAAAAGAGGCTTAGGCTTCAGTAAAACCAATACGACTCAGAGTATGTTAACATAATCTAATGGTGTTGCTACAACAGTTATAGGCTCCTGTAAGTTTTTTGGTGCTCTTCATCATTACCAACATACCTGTAAACTCTTTAGGAAGAAATTAAAGGTTGCTAGTAGTCTTAATAAGAAATCTAGAAAACTTTTCTCAAGTCTTATGAGTTCTAAAAAACTAACAAATTATGTTTCTAAAAACAATAATGTTAGTATGGGAGCTTTCACTTTAAAGTCATCCTCACCTTTCCAATGGTTTCTTGACAGTGGGTGTAACCGGCATATGACAGGAGATCTTTCATGGTTCGTGAACTCGAGCAACTTTGATGGAGCTCCTGTGATGTTTGGAAATAGGAGTTGTTGCTACATTACCAAAAAGGGAACGATCAAGCTATCTAGTGTTCCTGAAATCCATGATGTTGTTTACGTCAAAGGTATGACTGCAAATCTTCTCTCCGTGAGTCAAATTTGCGACAAAGGCCATAAAGTTATCTTCAATGCTGAAGGATGTGACATTGAAGATAAATCCGGAAAAGTAATTTTTCGAGGGAATACGTGGCAAGAATAACTGTTATCTTTTAGATATTCAGTCTAATCTTTGTTGCAATCTGACAAAGGTGGAATCTACGCATCTTTGGCATGAGCGTTTTGGTCACATCAATTTTCGCCTCCTTAGCAAGATCATTACAAAGAAATTGTTAGAGGTGTACCCAAAATCAATGCTAAGATCGATGGTGTTTGTGGAGCCTGTCAAAAAAGCAAACAAGCACGGGTTTCACATAAGCCATCTTGAGACATTGCCACCAAAGCTCTAATTGATTTAATTCATATGGATCTCTTTGGACCCATTCAACAACCTACTATTGGAGGGAAGAAGTATGCTCTAGTAATGGTAGATGATTACACCAGATTTACTTGGGTGGTGTTCTTAGGTCACAAGAATGAGACCCTGAGTGAATTTAAGATTATTGTTAATAAAATCCAGAATTAACAAGGTCGCAGACTAAAGAAAACTAGGAACGATCGAGGAACTGAATTCAAGGACACCAAAGTGTTTGAATTTTGTGACCAACTGGGTATTATTCAACAATATTCTCCACCTATCACTCCACAAGCCAATGAAGTTGCAGAAAGGAAGAATAGAAGTATACATGAAATGGCCAGGGTAATGCTCTATAACAAAAACTTTTCGTTAAAGTTTTGGGGAGAAGCGGTCTTTATAGCCTGCTACTTGATCAATCATGTGTATTTACGCTCATGAACTCTGAAATACTCCTTATGAGTTATGGTATGGTAAGAAACCTAACTTACACTATGTTCGTGTGTTTGGAAGTAAGTGTTACATTCTCAAGGATCGAGAACAGAAAGGTAAATTTGATTCATAAAGTGATGAAGGTATTTTCCTTGGCTATGCATCTGACAGTCGTGGTTTTAGAGTATCTAATCTCATAACTCGTGTCATGATGGAATCGACAAATGTTATCATTGATGACTTAAAATACTTTTATCATGATGACTCTCCTGTCGAGTTACCTCCTTTAGAGACAAATGAGAAAGTCAAAGAAGTTTCGGAATCAGTAGAAGTTGTACCAACGGTTACTGATCCCTACGGTTCTGATGACGAGGAGAAAACCCCTACTAAGGGTGTTCTTGTTGAGCGTTCCACTCCATAACATTTGTGGGTTCATAGGAATCATGATATTGACAATATTATTGGAGGTACGTAGTCCACTGCTAATACGAGAAACCAACTCCGTAAAATTTGCAATTTTGGTTTTTATCTCTCGTAAGTGGAGCCTAAAAATATTGATGAAGCTCTGAATGATCCCTTATGGGTGAATGCCATGCATTAAGAGACAAATCAATTCAAAAGACAAGAGGTATGAGAACTCGTGCCTTGTCCTCCTAACATTAATATTGTTGGTACAAAATGGATATGTAAGAACAAGTCAGATTAATTCGATATAGTGGTCCGAAATAAGGCTAGACGTGTCTCTCAAGGATATTTACAAATTGAAGGAATCGACTTTGACGAAACCTTTCCCACATTGAGTCCATAAGATTGTTATTAGCTCATGCTTGTGTTCTCAAAATTAAGCTATTTCAAATGGACGTAAAATCTGCATTATTGAATGGGTGTTTGAAGGAAGAGGTATATGTAGCTCAACATAAAGGTTTTAAAAGTCCATAATATCCCGATCTTGTCTATAAGATCAACAAGGCATTATATGGATTAAAACAAGTACCTCGAGCGTGGTATGAAAAGCTTACTACTTCTCTTCTTCGTAAAGAGTTCTCAAGAGGAGGAGAAGATAAGACTATGTTTACCAAATGGAGTGGGAAAGACGTTCTTATTGCTCAAATCCATGTAGATGAAATAATTTATGGGTCTACTTCCGAGAAACTTGCTAAAGAGTTTCAAACCTCTCTCGGCAAGGAATTCGAGATGAGCAATGTTGGTCAATTAAGATTCTTTTTGGGTCTACAAATTCAACAACACAAGGATGGAATTTATATTTCTCAAGAAAAATATGCAAAAGATCTTGTTAAGATATTTGGTCTTGAGAAAAGTACTCCCAAATTAACTCATATGCCCACTACAGGGAAGTTGTATAAGGATGAGAATGAAGTTGATGTTGATCAAAAAATTTATAGATCCATCATTGGAAGCCTTCTGTATCTGACAGCAACAAGACCAGATATAGCTTTTAACGTTGGTTGTTATGCTAGATTTCAGGCTAAGCCAAAGAATCTCATCTTGCAGCTGCAAAATGGATCATAATATATGTAGATCATACTATCGGTTATGGTCTCTCTTATACATTTGATACTAATACTGATCTTACAGCGTATTCTGATGCAGATTGGGCAAGTTGTATAGAAGATAGGAAAAGCACATCTGGAGGATTCTACTATGTAGGACTTAATCTTGTTGCCTGGCATAGCAAGAAGCAAAACTCTTAATCACTATCAACGTGTGAAGAAAAATACATTGTTGCAGGTTCGTGTTGTACTCAACTTTTATGGATGAAACAAATGCTTACTGATTATGGAATCGATACTGGAACAATGAATTTCTTTTGTGATAACTCAAGTACGATTCGAATTATTGATAATCATGTTGAGCACTCAAGAACTAAGCACATTAACATAAGATACCACTTTATTAGAGATCTCTATGAAAATGGTATTGTCAGCATATAATTTGTGCCGTCAGAAAAACAATTTGTTGATATTCTCACCAAACCGTTAGACACTGCAACGTTTCAACACTTATGGAAGTCTATTGGTGTTGTTTTGGTTCATTAATTAAATTTTTCCGATTTCCCATGTACCTATCCATATCCTTTGGGAAGTGTAAACTTGAGTTCCAGTTAAGGAATTGTTGTCATCCGTTTAAATCCTTTTTTTTTCACAAAAGTAAGGTCACTCATGTTGTTCTCTTGGGAATGACATTTTATGGGGGAGATTTCTTAAATGAACTTGTGCTTAATTGATATATCTTTGTGGGGAGTATGGCTGTGGAATTATAAAGGGGATGCTTGTATCTTTTTAATCTCCTAGGATGAGCGCTAAGTATTTATTACTATGTGAAATCATCTAAATAAGTTAATATGAGGAGTTACATTTTAACTATGTTATTATGTAGTATCTCCATCTTCCTTAAACTTGAGATATCTTTTGATTGTATTCATTATGATCCCACAATTTTCGTACCTGTTTTGGGGTAAAAACCGATTCTGCTGGAAATGGTAAATTGGATGTGTCGTCGAGAAACGAATCTAAACCCTAAACAAATGTACTGCACAGGAGTACTTTAGATTCGAGAGATCAATCTGTACAATCCTGGCCTAAACCAAGAAATGGCCATTCCAGTCTTGCTTCGGTCACAAAATGAAGGAGAAGGGTTGATCTTAGCGAGGGAAGCGAAGAAGGTGTTGAGATCAGAATGCTGAACTATGAAGGTGTGGCTGTTTTATGACTTGTATCAGAATGTAGAACTTGCTTGCGGAATGTAAGCTATAAGTTCTTGGTGTTTTCTGGATACTTGTGTTGATAACCAAAACTGTTGTTTGAAATAGGTTGAAAACCTATTTATATCAGTCATAGTTGCACGCACCCTGATCTCATAGGAAGTGGGAGTAGTTGAGTGATGGGAGAAGTGGGAACGTGTGAAAATGGTTAAAACCACATCTTACTATGAGGGAAGACGGGTCAGTTTACACCCACTACTTCTCTGCTGCCACTAACTGTCCGCCTTTCCTGACACTTTCTTATAATGGGCGTGTTGCACGCCGCACGCTGTAAACCGCCAGACCAATACCCTGATAAACATCCCCCAGTTTGTGACATGTTTGATGTCTCGAATATTTTCTTGGAAAATATGCAGCAGGTTGCTGAGTGGGTCTTGTTTGCAAGACCTAGTTATTTTGACCGATCGCGTGCAAGCCAGGCGGCGGGCGGTCATATGTTACAAGTCAAGTCATGAGACTTGAAGCAAGAAAAAGCATGTAATGCTTTTAAGTCAAATAATTAAATTATTTGTGAAATCGACATTTATAAAACATCGTTTGTAACCAATGCGTATAAAGCATCGCTTTTAAGCAAGCAGCTCAAAATAATCGATTTAAGGCTTGTTTAAGTTAGTCGCGGAGCCTAATGTCTTAAAAGGAGCGTGACCGGCCATTTTTCGGGAGGCTGCCAGGAGCCATTCACGCGCGCCAAAGGCAGGCCGGTCGGTCCTTATAAGAGAGTGACGGCTGGCGATCACGGCGACATCTTATTGGTCTCCTAAAATTAGATATAGACCGGTCAATTAGGCTAGCGAAGTTCGACGGCCGATATGATTTGCGGCAGTTAATGGATGCTGTTGAATTTATTAAAATTCCTAAATGCAGCGCGACTAGCCATTTTCGGGCGACCGTTTGGGGGCCATATAGGCAAGCCTCGGCTTGGCCGATTGCAGCTTATGGAAGGGGGGTGGCCGGTGATCATGGCCACAACTTGTTGGCCGCCTAAAATAGGAGTTAGGACGGCCGATTCGATTGGAAAAGTTGGGCGTCCGAGATGATTTGCGATAGTTAATGGATGTCGTTGATTCAATTTAGGTTTTAAAAGCCGTGTGGCCAACCCATTTTGGGCCAACAGTTTTTGATGTTGGCGGCACGCTGTGGACCATTCGACCGACCAGCGCTATAGTCGGGCCACTAGTGAGCGTATCCGCGCCTTGTCCGTCGATCGGAATTGAATCTAGGCCGGCCAATTAGGCTGGCGAAGCTGGACGGCCGAGATCGTTTTGGGGCAGCAATGTAATGTTGTTTAATAGAAATTAGGGTTTTGTAAGTCGTGCGGCCAACTAACTTTGGGCAATCCTTTAGCGTCTCTGTTGGAGAGTTAGAAGGGCTCCGATTGGCCGGAGTATTAGTGGGCCCACCCCGGAGTATTAGTGGGCCCACCGATGTGCCTGATGATGCTTGTCCAGTCGCGTCAGGGAGCGGACAAGCTTGATAAATCAGCTAGCCAAAACGTGCGGCTGTGATCATTTTGAGACTGACATGGGCAGCCTATGTCCAATTCCTTAAGGAATTAAGTGTGTCGACCAACCAACTTCCACTTTTAATTGAAAGTGCATGTGGCACTTTTAAAGAAAACTGATTGGTCGATGGGAAAGGGGGCCGGAAAGCAGCAACATGGAGTATGGCTAGTCGGCACCAGTTCGCGCCTGCTGAAGCCAATCGATCGGCCAAGTGGCGCGGCCACGCCTCCTTTTGCCGTTGCTCTTACCTGCCGCAGTTCCTCTTTATTTCTTGTTTTCTGATTTTTGGTAGGATCTTGCTCCTACCTGATGGATCAATTTCCTAGTTTGCCTAGGTTTAGTTTCGACCAATAGGGTTCGAACTATAACGCAAGGCGCAAAAAACCTAATTTTTGCAAATTGATAAAATTAGGTTAAAGAACTGAATTTTGCGGGTTGCCGCAAAATCAATCAATTTTTGGTGAATTTTTCATACTGATAAAAAATCACGAATTTAATATCAAAGGGCAGCATAACTTTGCGTGCCTCTGATTGAGTACTTCCACACGCATCTTAATCCTGACACTTCGGGAGATTAATTCTACTCGGATGGGAGCGAACATTAGTCGTCATGTCATGTCAGTGTTAAGAGTTCAACTGGGGAACATGGCATAGAATAAATACTCAGAAATTTACAGAATATTTGGGATTGTTGCTACACGCACCATTCTGGATAAATTTCATATAAATACACTGAATTGCTCAATACACATGTAAGTAAAGAGGTCTGGGCACTCAACCCTATTAAATGGCTCTGTTTCTTTGCAGAATGAAAGCACATTAAACACAGAGTTTCACAATTTTAGCCCTGAACTAAAAACCACCATCAACGGTACCTTTGTTAATTTTATTGACAAAAAGAGGGATAATTATTTAGTAGTTTCATACTACATACATATGGTTTACGGATCATCATGTAAGGGGGAGTGAATCATTTAAGCAATAGGTTTACCTATTAAACAAAAGATGTATGTATTGATTAAGTGGGAGAAACATATCACCGTAGTATTACTTCAGAGTTGAGATACAATTGAACTTTGGAGAGAAGATAATAATATTATGTTTCTGTATAACAACAATTAAGAATATTATTTTCAAAGTATTTATCGCTATGGAATCGCTTCTTCAACAACAACTATGCTGAGTTGAACACGTTCAGAATCATTGCGACTTGGAAAAGCGAGGAGTTCAAGGAGAGTTGGAGAAACCAAGGAAATCAAGACATGTGGATTGTGGAGTTTTTCAAACTTTATTTTTGTTATTCGTATGTATTAAATAGTTTTGTCACAAAAATTGACAAAGGGGGAGATTGTTAGAGCATTTCTCGGTCGAACTCACAAGTGTTGTTATATCAAGCTTGTTTTCAAATTTAGTTGTTAAAACTATATCTTGATTTCTAGTCTACAATTAGTTAAGTCTCGGTCTAGGATGGAGGTAGTTGAAAAACAAGCCAGTCATCATTTGCATTCTACCGTTTGAAGGCGAAGATCAACCGAAGATTTTGGAGAACTTCATCAACAAAAGGTAAGTGAAGACCGAACCACCTATTTCTCAAGTTATATTCACCTTCATTTCTTTGAGACGATTGTCCCATAACTAGTTAGGAAAGTTTGCATAGACAAGAATTTCGAGTCGAGAACTATTTATTTAGTTTACGAATTTTTCGAAATATAATGACTAAGCTTAATGAAAATTTGTTCATACTTGATCAAATTTCGGTGTAGAACAATTTATTGTTCGGAACCAAATCATGATTAAAATTTATCATTTAAATATAGCCTGGAACAGTTATATGTGTCATTGATGTTATTCAAGAATGTTTTGAATTGATTTAGAGAAATATAGAACTACTATATTCGGAATACAAGACAGTGTTATCAGTCTTACAAAATGAGAAAACTGTTATATGTCTGAAGCCGTATTACATGTATTTGTACACATAGCGGAGTAGATATATATCGACTTTCAGATCGGTATGATTTACATATTCTTATGTACTTCATGGGAAAATCTGTTTGTTTCGTGATCAGGATAGCTATGCAGAGTCATATGTAAACCATTTTGGAACTGTGGTAAGGGAATCGGGTTAAAATAATCAAACCGGTATGCATGCCAAAACAGTTCTATGTTCTAGAACCAGTTTAGTATCCAAACCGATATGAACTGAAAAATTTATGTGAACTCCGGAGCCGGTGGAAGAAGTCTTAAGTTTGCAAACCGGTACGTGAACTTGAAAAGTTCTGTCGACTCCGGAACTTTGAGTTGATTCAAAATTTGCAAACCGGTACGTGAGCTGCAAAAGTTCTGTCAACTCCGAAACTCGGTCATTGCATATAAGTTTGCAAACCGGTTCGCAAACTGTGACTCTACCGATTCACGAACGATCCAAGTAATTGTACTTTGTACATTTACCAACTATGTCGATTATGATTCAAGTGTAATTAAATTATTTCTATGAAGTGATTTGCATTTGATCAATTCTCTAATTAACACTAGACTCATTTGATCACATAATTGTGACTCAATATTAATGTCTTAGTGAATATGAAAATGAGTGTTAAGCATTTAAAGTTCAAATCGGTTAGTTTTTAACCATGTTGGGACATGGTCTTTATACACGGTTCGGTTACGGTTTACCTAACCAAAGTGTATATCTTGTATATGTGATTAAGATTCAAAGATTTCATCTAACGGTGAATATTGATTGCTTTTCAAAGCTATCTTGGCTTAAACCTAAAGCAACCTAGGCTTTAAAGTCTATATAAGGGGAACTCTTGGCAACTGGGATCTTTGAATCCTGACACTTCTTTTTCGTGTGTCCTAATTGTATCTAGAGTCGTCCTCTCCAGAAACTCATTTAGGGTTTAGGGATTACAAAGACTTCATTGGGATTCATGAATCCAGGTCTAGTTATCTTTTAACTTGATAACTCGAGTATCCTGATCTTGATTGTTTGTAGAGCCTTGCTCCATCAGTCAAGATAGACAGTAATCAACAAGGTATCTGCGTCTCATACTATGTTGATTCCACAAGTTTTATACTTGTGAGGTGAATAATAATCTATGATGCACTTTGGGTTGCATAAGTCCGGATTTTTAGGATAGCCAGACTTTTGTCAAGTTTCCATCGATTTCCATCGCCTGGATCTTTCGTTTGATCTGATCATCTGTTTAGATCGTAAATAAGGAAATTAATTATAGGCTTAATCTGTGGGACGCAGATTTAGTTTAAAGTCTTCAATTGGGTTGAAGCAAATCTTAGTTGGTGTAAGACCGTCTAAAGGAATAAATTGCGCGGAGTCCTGCTGGGAATCAAGAGGCGTAAAGAGCGCGACTGTACTTGAATAAGTGGTAGACTAAGTTCGGGCTCAACTACATTCCATCCCGAAGTTAATTGGTAGTAGGATAGTGTCTGTAGCGGCTTAATACATTTTGGTGTTCAATCTGGACTAGGTCCCGGGGTTTTTCTGCATTTGCGGTTTCCTCGTTAACAAAATTTCTGGTGTCTGTGTTATTTCTTTTTCCGCATTATATTGTTTATCTTTATAATTAAAATATCACAGAATGTGCATTAATCAATCACAGTAGCTAGGTCCAACCTTGTTAGTTGGATAAGACTTGATTGATCCTTGGATATTGATCTTTGGTACCGTCCAAAAACTCTATGTGTAGTTAGGTTCACGGATTCAGTTCTGTAAACGTTCTAACAACCAAAGAGAGAGATATAACTGTAGACACTTTTCTTGATTGAGTTTCTACTCTCGGAATTGTGTTGAGTTTGTCCATACAAACTGCCTACCAAAAAGTTGGTGGTGTATTTTGGTACCCCCAGTGTTTTCATTTTTCTTTCCACCATTACAAAAAATAAAGACATCATCTACAAAAACAGATGAGTAGGACTGACATTCTTGGCTGAATTTTATTCTCTCTAAACATTTTGGACTAATTTCTACTCAAAACGTCTTCAGTAATCAAGAAAATAATAGGAGAGAAAGAATATCCTTATTTTAAGCCCCTACTACTAGAAAAGAATCCCATATGAGCACCATTTATCATGATAGAAATTTTGGCTGAAGAGAATAATTTTAGTGATCCTACTCTCCACCGATACTGTCCTCACTTATCCACTACGATTATCCGGCAGTATGGGTTTTTCAACGGGCACCATTGAGGTCATATAGAAGCATATTCCCGGGAGGTCATCCATCCCTGAATTGGCACGCCTAACTGTAGAGTTTTCTGCCAACTCTGGAGTTAACTGTGCTGAAAATGCCTCGGTATAATGTAGACGTTCCTTGCCTCTTGTTAGACCAGTATCTGGCATAACAACCCACCATACTCTCCCACTCGAATATAAGCGAACCATCCCTAGTTGCATCCCAACTAACACCGATATTGTTCCTACTTACCCAATGTGGTTATCCAGTAGTGTGGGATTTTTAACGGCACTACTACGGTCATCCAGCAGCAGCTTCACGAAATCGGCCGAGCGCGCTTAACTCAGAATCTTTTCCCACAACTCAGTCAAGTGTATCTACCAGGCATCAGTGTTAGTAAAGGACAAATAATTACTTATATTCCAATCGGCCAACCACTGCCGAAATCGGGGTATTAAAATATCACCACCTTAAATTGGAGCCATCCTCGGCTCCGGAATATATTCAAGCACATATCTCCGACGTACCCTTACCCTCATAAGATAAGTACCTAGACCAACCCCGTCAAGCGTAGCTTCTCAACTTTGTCAAGTGACCCTTCGCCGGCTATGATACCATTTGTAATGATCAGACCCTCCACGGATACTGTCCCCGCTTAGCCACTGTGGTTTTCCGGCAGTATGGGGTTTTCAATGGGCATCGATGTAGTAATCCATCAAAAATTTCCCGGGAGGTCACCCATCCATGGATCCCGCCCGAGCATGCTTAATAACAGAGTTTTCTGCTAACTCTGAAGCCAATTGTAATGACCCCGATTCTGCAAGTAGGGTTCGTCGAATGGAATATAGGTAATGGTTTGTCATTTCCTAATACCGAGGCATTTTTAGCACAATTGGCTCTAGAGTTAAAGGAAAATTATGCAATTAAGCGTGCTCGGGCGGGAGTAATCCAGGGATGGGTGACCTCCCGAGAAGTTTCTGTTGGATTACCACAGCGATGACCGTTGAAACCCCACACTGCCGGATAACCGCAGTGGCTAAGTGAGGACAGTATCGGTGGAGAGTCGGGTCATTATAATAACTCATAAATCCACTTACACCAATCTGAAGAAAAACCAAAATGTTGCATTGCTTCAAAATGAAACTCCCAACTGATGGAGTCATATGCCTGAGTTATGTCTACTTTAACCCTACATTTTCTCCCTTTCTCTTCTTTTTCATTTCATTGACAAATTCAAAAGCTAGCATCACCTAATCATGCATACTTTTACCCTTTATAAATGCAGATTGTTGATAGGAAATTAGTTTTCTCATCAAAGGACCCATCCTAGTAGTAATTGAAAAAGCGGGGGTCTAACAACCACACCCAATATTTTGCTTAGCAATCTGTATAGACAAACTCCAATATAATTCCAAGATAATCAACAAGACAGTCAGACTCAATCAATGGAAATATATCCAAGAGTTGTATCTCTATTTCATAATGTCATCAGCAAATCAAACATATAGAAATCCGTGAGCCTAATTATTATGTGAAATAACTTGAACGGTACTAAAGACCAATGTTCAAGTGTGAATCAATATAATCAACAACCAAAGGTCCAACCTCTAATTGATTGAACTACGCACAACCTGTGATATTTCTATTATATATAAAAATATAATGCGGAAAAGAAATAACACAAACACCAAAAATTTTGTTAACGAGGAAACCGCAAATACAGAAAAAACCCCGGGACCTAGAAAAGATTTGAACACCACATTGTATTAAGCCGCTACAGACACTAGCCTACTCCAAGTTAACTTCGGACTGGAATGTAGTTGAGCCTAACCAATCTCACACTGATCAAGGTACAGTTACGCTCCTTACGACTCTGAATCCTAGCAGGACTCTATGCACTTGATTCCCTTAGATGATCTCACCCACAACTAAGAGTTGCTACGACCCAAATTCGAAGACTTGATAAACAAATCTGTTTTACACAGAAAAGTCTATTGTATAGATAAATTTGTCTCCCACAGATAAACCTATGAGTTTAATTACGTCTTTTGATATACCGGACTTATATTTCCGAAGAACAACCTAGAAATATCAATCACCTCACAATAATCTTAATCGTATGGTCGCGAAACAAGATATTGTGGAATCACAAACGATGAGACGAAGATGTTTGTGATTACTTTTTATCTTGCCTATCGGAGATTAAATCTTGAGCAAATCTTAGAGAAGATAGTACTCAAACACGATAGATCAGCAAGATCAAATCACGCAACTACAGAGAAAATAGTTGGATCTGGCTTCACAATCCCAATGAAGTCTTTAAGTCGTTAACCTATAGGGTTTCGTGAAAAACTTAAGGTTAAAGGAGAATCGACTCTAGTCGCAACTAGTTATCACACATGAGGTGTGGGGATTAGGTTTCCCAATTGCTAGAGTTCTCCATTATATAGTCTTCAAATCAGGGTTTGCAATCAATGTTACCTTGGAGACAAAGCATTCATTATTCACTGTTAGATGAAAACCTGATTAGACTCAAGTTAATAACTTTCAACCGTTAGATCAAACTTAGCTTGTTACACACAAATGAAATGTACCTTCATTTTGAAATTAGTAACCGTACCTAAACGTGTACACCTTGTTGGCTCAACAATAGCTAACCGAAGTTAGCCATATGAACACTTTCATATCAACCTTATTCATCTTAACCATAACTAGTTCAAATGACTCAAATGAAACTAGTTCTAGAGTTGTTCAATTGTTTATATTCTCATAGAAGTATACAAGACACAATTGAAGCAAAATTGATTTTGATTCACTCGAATCAAGTCATGAACATTATAGCCATGGGTTTGCAAAAGATTGCATTCCTTATTATATAAATGTATTAGTTCATGAACAAACCGATTTTAGAACATCATCCACTTAGGTATGCGTACTTAAGTAGCCGGACCAAGTTTGGGTTTCGCCAGTACGCGAACTGGTACGCATACCATCCAAACTCAGCAGAAATTCCCGGACCTGAACCTTACGCTAGTTCGCGTACCAGTTTGCATACCAGGTTCCCGGAATTTCTCAAACCAACCAGTACGCATACGGGTATGCATACCATGGTTCCCGGACATGGATTACATATATGCAAGTATGCATACTATGCTTAAATCCAATTGTTCTAAACTCTCATTTCAACCATTGAAACATTCTTGGAAGACGAGAATAACTGTCTCACACAAACAATTAGCTTCAAAGAAATTTCCAAGTGATCGAATGATCAATACAAAACATTTCGAGTCTACATCAAATGACTATCTCACACAAATCATGTAAGATGTTACCAGGTGATTTTCACATGATCATCTTTTGAATTTCTTCAAGAATATAAGATGAACTTGGTTAAAGCGAAAGCTGACCAACACATATTTCGAGAAATACGTAAGCGAGTTAAACTCAGCTCGAAATATCAAATGTGTATAATCGAAGTTTATATAGTTATACGACTTTTGTCTCAAATATGAGATAAAGTAGATAGAATTTTGAGTGATAGATGAGTTTAAGTCTCCACATACCTTTTGTTGATGAAGTTCCACAAGCTCCCCTTAGTAGTTCTTCGTCTTCAATTGATGAACACCGTGAAGTCTAATGCTCAACTACACTTTCTATCTTAATCCGAGACTTAGCTATAAGTAGATTAGAAATCAAGACTTATAGTTTTGGCAACTAAACTTGACAACAAGCTTGAGATAGCAACGGTTGCGAGTTCGACCGAGCAGTGCTCTAACAGTAATGATTTGTGTAAAGATTTTGAAGCTAAAATTACTCAATCTTATAGGCCGAAACTGTTTAGCTTTTTTAGCACTCTTGAGTTTTAGGAAGAACTAAAAAGTTAGAATTCAAACCTTTTTGTATAAATCTCTTATCCCAGCAGAATTGAATAGCATTCACCAAGTCTCCTTGATTTATATCCCAACAAGTTCTGAAAAAAATGTCTGAGAATCCATATGTCCCCAGAGAACTATCAACATCCATTGCAAATACAATTTGCTTTATTTCTTCACTACTAGGAACAACATCCAGCATATGTTGATCATCAAAAGTTATCACTTTAGGGATTTCATTAAAAACAACTTCAGAAAAAACCACATCCCTATGTTGGAATTTTTCTTGAAAATGTTTTACCAACACGTCTACAATTCTGTCTTGATCAGTAACAATATTTCCACTCTCATCTTCAAGTTCACTAATAAGATTTTATAACCATCTAATTTTCATACTAGTATGAAAGAATGAAGTATTAACTCCTTCTTTAGCTCATTTAGTTCTTGCTTTTAGTCTTAATAAAGTATTAAGTTGAGCAGCTCTATTACTGTAAGTATTTTGGGCTTCAACCATTTCCTTAAAAAGCTATCTCATTAGCAGGATTTGAGTCAGATATCAACATAGTTGAAGTGACCAGGTCTTCAACTATGGGAATTAGATGAATAATACTCCCTCTGTTTTTGGAAAAGAGATACTTTCATTTTTTCATTTTAGCCTAAAAATAGGCCAAATTGAAAAAGTGAAAGTATCTCTTTTCCAGAAACGGAGGGAGTATTACTTTTTATGTGCGAGACTAATAGGTGACTTATCTTCTAACTTGTTTCAGTTAATTTTCTTTCCAATAGTAGTTATGCTTGGTTGATCTCCATACGTATTTTTTCCATGTTTATTGTTTGCGTGAGCTGTCGAAATATTCTAGCCGTTCGGAAATATTATTACTTGTATCTCTGTAATCTTTATTAGAAATTATCTAACTATTTAGAAAATATTAAATATTTATTTTTGGCCTAATTTTTTATTTTTATTTGATAACAAAACCCGCATTAAGTTAACAACTTATATTAACTGTAGGATGATCTCATAGACGGACATATCATATTTACTTTCGAGTACAATAATTCCACATGGCTTTCCAAATGGCCGTCACTCACAGATAAATTTTTGATGGGGACGTTTTTTAAGGGGAACGTGGGGAACAAATGATATGTTGACAAGTGTCTTTCCTATTACAGTTAAATCTCTATAATTTAATAGCCTTGGGACCACTAAATTTTATTAACTTAAAGAGATATTAAATTATCGATAAATTAATAATTTATTATTTTAAAGATAAATTAATAATTTATTATTTTTAAGATAAATTAATAATTTATTAATTTAGAGAATATTTCCTACCGATGACGTCAATAAATGGAATTTGACTCATTTAATTTGAACGATTTGAAATTTGAAGTGACTACAAAAAATTAAATATTCGTTCATTGGAATATAATTTGTTGCAATATAATAATGCAACTCCGGGTCTTATGAGTGCATTACGAACTATTAGGGATGAAATACAATTAGATTTGAACTTCAAGGAAAAACAAGCAACTATTGATTCATAGTTTCCTAAAGTTTGATACGTATAAAAAACTTTTCAATTTTCTTATTAGTAATTATTAATTTATATAATATTTGGGACCTGTAAATACTTAAGGTAGATTTTTAAAACGTATTAAATTATTATTTTAGCACTATAGGCCCAAAAATGGACTAAGAAATTTTATTATTTTAACGAGTATTAATTTACAGAGGTTCTACTGTAATTGTTTCCAAAAATACGAAAAAAGTATATTTTCGGACAAAAATGGTTATCTCGATAGAAATGACACATGTCACCGTATCATTCGTTCTACATGCTCCCATCAAAAACTTATCACTCACTCGAAACTGCAATTTCTTTCTTCCCTTGAATCTCAAAACCGGATGTGTTTGTTTTGGTTGTGCATTCCAAGGGACAACATAACCTAAATCTACCCCATGAATGGTGTTGCCTTGTTGGATCCAAATATCTTCGACAATGACACTACCACCCCAATTAACAAAAGGGATGCCAACTTTTGCGTTCTTTCTAATTTGTTTTTGTGCATGTCGGTGGAATGTCTCAATTTCTCTCAAGACGGAGCCAGATGAGTGATAGATTCATACGGCTTGCAGCCTTGCAGTAACACATTATTTTTTGAAGCATAGTTTTGAAATTGGAAAAATAAAATAATGGGAAATTACAAATACATGAGTTTTGCTTGAAAGATAACACTTGCTTTTTCATTACATGTATTTAACTTGAGTTGGTAAATAAATAAATGACATTTTACCATATTCACTACCAACTTCAATATGGTAGAAATGGCAGTTTGCATATCCACAGTAAACGCCCGTAAAGCAAAATGTATGCTTGGTTTAGCAAGAAAACTGGCTGGAAAAGCCAAGCTAAGCTAGAGTAAAACCACAAGCCAAGCCGAGGCAAGCCGATGAGGCGTTTGAAATTTGTATGAAACATAGCGGTTAACAACTGTCCACAACAACTACCATTCCTTACGCATCTTTTTTTCCCATTCAGTACTTACTTTTTATTTGCTTCTTCTTCTACACAAAACCAAACACAAACAGAGTTGGTATACCACCAATCCCAATTCCAAAAACAAAAATTCTTCAATTCTTCTTCTTCGTCATCACTTCGGTTTTGTCACCGACGAAATCAATGTTGCTTTATTCTTGTCGATAAATCCAATTTTTCGTTGCAAAAAAACAAATACTTAAACAACAGCAGCATAAATTTCTTTGTTTGATCAACTACTTCTTCTTTTTGTCTCCAACTAAGATTTCTTCTTCATCTTCTTTTGAAATTTGTTGCTGAATTCTGGTAATGGGTTTTTCTTTGCAAATTTGATTGTTTCTCACTTTTTAGTTTCTATCTGAAGATTTTTCTTGGAATTGTGATTATCCCTCTATTGTGTAATCTAATCTATGCCTTTTGTACCTGCAGATTATCAAATTTGACAAAAGGGGTTGGACTTAATTTGAGTATTTTGTGAACAAGTAGTAAAAGAATGGGTCAAGATCTTTTGGAAATTCAACCCCCTAAAGAACTCAGGTTCACATGTAAGTTGTTTGATATGTTCTTCTCCATCTTTCAAGAATTCAACCCTCACAGATATTCACTGCTTAGCCATAGATGATCGGAAATGCATTTGACTTTACATAGAAAATGGCTTATAACTTTGTTGGCCCAATTTTAATTTTCTCAAACATTTATGTATTTCCTTGCATACATATGAAAAAGATTGGCCGATGATGTTTTTGTTTAATTCTTTTTGTATCCGAATTGCCATAGTTATGCACTGATTGCCTTTGTGTACCATAGAAATTAGTGCTATCTGAACTGCGATGAAGCCGGAAATTGGGAACTGAGTGACATCTGAGGGTGAAACTGTGAACACTGTGGTATATGGGAATTATCCATCCATACTCAGCCAACATGATCTAAGATGGCCTTCCCGAGCATTTCCGTAGATATTAACAATATGTTCGTACATGGTGGATCCTACAACAGTGTCGACGACCAATTAGTGTTTTCTTTGCATATTTGTGATTTGTTATTTCTACAATGTCGATGAATTTTAGTGGCTTATTATAATCTTACATGTTTACTGCTTATGGTTTCTCTAGTTAAGTTGAAGAAGCAGAGTTGGTGCTCGGTTCAGCTCTTGAACAATTCAGACCATCATGTAGCTTACAAGGTGGGCATATTTTCTGTATTGTGTGTTTAATTAAGTAGTGTACTCCCTCCCTGCATTCCTGGTTTTCTCTTGTAGACTATTCAAACCTTTTAAGTTCAAAATGGTATCTGCTCTCCCCTGTAAAACTTTCGAGCGGGGGTCACTTATAATTCTCTTAGCATCATTGCTTCTGTGATGGTATTCAAGCTTGGAAGACACAGATAAATGCTAAACTAAAATTTTGAACCAAATTATAAGGAGATGCACCTAGTTTTTTCGTTCATGATGTCTACAAACCCAGTAGTAGTAGGATGCTACTGTGGGATACCAGTGTTGAAACTATTGCACGAAATATGATACCTCTGGCACATTGCAGGTTAAAACTACAAATCCGGGGAGATATTCTGTGCGACCAAATACAGGCGTTATTCAGCCAAACTCGACTTGTGATTTTACAGGTGTGTGCTCCTCACCTAGTTCTTTACCCAACTGATGTCACCTAGGAACTCACTGTAGATAATTTGCCCGGAATATCCACTTTTTTAGTGTATTGTTTAAATGCATCTTTTCGTTTGTGGTTTGATAACAAGATTCAGTAAACAATAACTAGTAGCTTCCAACAACATCTATCCTTTTCTGAATAGAAACTGCATTTATAATCTTGTGGGTACTGGTGTGCCAATTTGAAATATGGTCAACATTCGAGGAAGTACTAAAATTTGTAGACTGCCACAGATGATCTCATATACCCACATGTCTCTATTATCAAATGTAGTTATTATGCAAGCACCCCGGGAAGCTCCAGCCGATTTACAGTGTAAAGATAAGTTTCTAATCCAAAGTACAGTTGTTCCTGCTGAGACAACTCCAGAGGATATCAAATCCAGCATGGTAGGGATTTTTAGTTGTTTGATACTCGTTGATACTTTATTTGTGATTCATTATTCTGATTATTATTAGTTTCAGTTCTCCAAGGATAACAAAAAATATGTTGGAGAGAACAAGTTGAGAGTCGTTATTGTTTCCCAACCGACTTCTCCTGTAGTTCTCCCAATCAACGAAACTGTGCAGGCGGAACCAACTATAGCGTCTCCAGTTTTGGGCGACCAAGAAAATCTCCCACCAGAACATATGGTAAAAAAATTACATGTACCTGTGAACGTTATTATTATTCTGCAATCCATTCTGCTAGAATCTCAATGATGCTTTCTGTTGCAGGTGACAACTAAGGAAGCCAGGGTCACAGAACTTGCCAACAATCTGCAAAAGCTAAGTTTTCCTGAGCCTGTGGAAGAATCTAAACTGGCTAATGAAATGAAGGAGCTGAAATCAAAGTTAACTGATTTGGAATCAAATCTGCGGGAGGTACTAAATCTCTCCAATGTTGAGTTAGTCGAAATTGGTTATCTTTATTTTTACCTTCCAAAGAATCCAAAAGCATTCAAGTCAGATGCTGGAAAGAATTCTATTAAGCTCTGGCTTGTCACTAACGTTATGTGGATTTTCTTGAAGGCTGAGATTTGCATGCAAAAGTTGAAGGAAGAGAAGACCATAAAGTTCAAAGAGAGGGAAATGTTGCAAGAAGAACTGGTAAATTTACTCATCAACAAAATCCTCTAAAGTCTGAATTTGCGATCAGTTGAAGCTTTAACCGATCTTAATTTTATTTATTTATTTTTCCACTGTCTTAGGGGTAATATGTTTAGGTATGTTTCTGGTTATCCATTAACTATACCATTTACATTACAGGTGTGTTTGAAAAGCAACAAGGGTGGAAGAAGAGTTCAAGTTGGTTTCCCATTTCTATTTGTTTGCATGGTCGCCATAGTGAGCATGAAACTCGGATACATGCTACATAGCTGGTAGGCGGAGGAGTCTTGTATATCTGCAGTATAGAACTAGATATAATACCAAAGGGTCATTCTTCGACTCAGAATCTTATAAACTACACAGAAGTTCAAAACAAAATGCATCTGATTTTCTGGTCTAAAATGCTTTATTAACAGGTGGTGGGTGTACAAATTCTGTAAGCTGAAATCTGCAACTTCACTCGGTTGTCCTTTTTTTTTTTCCTTCCAACCTGCTGGCACTTGACTTTAGCTCTATGTTCATTGTCAATGAAATTCAAGTCATGACATGGTACATATTTTTTTTGATAAACACATGGCTCAGATTCAGCACTTTAACAACAGACATAAGTAAATAGTGCTAGGTTAGGATCCTTTCAGATAACTTTCAAGGCCCGAGTCTGTTCTCATTTTCGTGCCCAAAAAGCTACGCCACATTTAGCCAAGTTACTAAACTCAATATGTTGGAGAATAACACACAACTGAACTCTGATCAATTGTTAGGCCAGACTTCTAAAGGAAAAGCATTGACAAGGCATCAGTATCCAAAAAAAAATTGCAAAAAAAAAAAAAAAAGTATCCAAAAATAAATTTAAAATGTTTCAGAGTGGCAGCTACCCAGCACCAATATATCCAAATAAAGGGACAAGAAACATTGAGAAGGCAGCAGAAAAGAAAGAACATTAAGCCAAGAACAAAAGATAAATTAGTTACATTAAATTTTCCATCCATTTATACATACAAAATAAATACGAAAGCTGAAAGGTTATATAATAAGAAGATAACGGAAACAAAACCTACTGGACAACCCTATGACAATCGACCATCGAGCAATTGATCGATCACGCTACAAAAAATATATGATGCTAAATTTCAATATATGACCCAGAAGAAGAAAAAAAAAAAAAAAAATACAAATTGCTTGTGGAGCAAACACTGCATCAACATTGAATTAACAATTCACACTAAAAAAAAACTCATCAAACCCAAGCTAGCTTGTTATCCTCTTTGGAGATATGAAGGGTGTTCCTTTTTTCTAGATTGTATAAAATTGATTCTGTACTGTTTTGTTTTATGTCTGTGTTTCTGTTTCTTCCTCTTTTTGATGTAAACTTTGTTCAATTGGTGAGCCAGGAACAAAGGGGACAAAACCTCTGCCACCAAATACAGGACGCATGAATGCATTATCGAACTTACGCCAGTAGCGATGGACAGTATGAGTTGGGGTGGAGAGAAGCATGCGAATACTGGATGGGCGAAGGATATTACGAGCACCAAAGTCGATTTCGGACTCTTGTCCGCTCTCAAGAAGTGGCACAATGAAGGACTTTGGACTATTTGGCTCTGATGACAACATACTGCTGAAAGGTTTCGGCGGAGGTAATAACAGCTTTACTAGAGGTTTAGTCATCAAACCAAATACCTGAAAAATCCAGCAATGGCACATTAAGCATTTAGATGAATAAGTAAAATAAAATATGAATCAGCAGATGTGAAAGGACAACTCGTCATACCACTGTGCTGAATAGAACAACAGTAATTGTGCTGGTGATCATGATAGCATTTCCACGCAATTGAGTGTGGCCTGCCCTTGTAAACTGCATATGTAACAAAAGTGATTATATATATGCAAGTACAAACCGAGAAAGATGGACTTTGAAATGCTGCCGTAATTCTGATTCCAACTGTACGGGAAATGAGACAATGCCATCTTTCAAATGAATTTACTACTTAGAATCATAAGCCCCTAATAATACCTGGTTATAAGCAAGCGCAACAGATACAGCGCCTCGCATCAAACCAGCCCACCATATAGTAATCTAAAGAATCACAGAACGTTCTTGTTCAGTAGGTAGTCACCACGACAGTAAGAAATACGACAGTAAGAAATAAAAAGCCTGATAGAAAAAAATATTACTTGTTGATTGAAGGTGATCTTTTCATTTTGAGTCTTCTTAGTTAAGTTGGACAAAAACGACAGAGGGAAAACAAAAGCTGCCCTTCCAATCAGAACCAAGCCTTGCAATATTGCACTCACTCCAATTGACTTTCCGGGACTGCAAGAAAGATAGACGCAATAATCCAATGAAATGTGAAACTTTTTTATGAATAAAAATACAGTTTTTTCATGTAGCAGACAAAGAGTTGTGATGTCTTCAACTAAATCTTGACAAGGGAATAATTGACCTTACCTGCTTCTAACAAATCTCCACTTCTCAATGTCCAATGCATCCATACCAACATAAAGAAAGATAAATATCTCAGCCATGAATGACAGTGTCGCAAAAGCATGCCTGCAATGATCATGAAACAGCAAAAACCACAAAGTTAACTATGTACAACTAACTATGACCTGCATGCTGGCATAACAGAGAATATACACAGTATGAATTTCAACAGTTTCGATTTAACATACTTGGTAGTGACTCGTGAACTCTCTGTCACATTATGCCAGGTGTAGTGGGACATCACAATCCCACAAAAGAACACTGTGAGAATTGCACTTAGATGGAATAACTGTAGTAAAAATATCCATGTTAGGTAATTCAGAACAGAAAAACAAAAAGTAACAAGGATCGATCCTTGAAGAAATGTTCAGAAAGTTACAAAGAACTCTTACCTCGGCTAGCATATAAGAAAGGTAAGCCATAAGTATCATCAGTGCAACCTCACGATCAGTAGAATGCCTGAAATTGGCACAAACTTAGGCAATTAGAGTATTGTAGAATTTTGAGATCCAGCAAACTTAAAGACATGAACCACATGAAAGAAGGATAAAAGGAAAAGTGGTCATAAGAAAGCAAACAGTATATTTTACCTGCCAAAATATAGCTTTTTAATGATGTATGCACTCAAAAGTCCAGCCTGAAAGTAATAAAAGAGAATATAAGAGTACAACTCTTAGCCACG
The DNA here is from genome assembly GCA_023531105.1 of Papaver atlanticum. NCBI lineage: Eukaryota > Viridiplantae > Streptophyta > Magnoliopsida > Ranunculales > Papaveraceae > Papaver > Papaver atlanticum. Next base: position 10,991,537 of record JAJJMB010014022.1, read on the forward strand.
CGCAAGCATATAAAACACACATTAAAAAGTTAGGAGTTTGAATGGGAAAGACTTACAAAGGCTCCAAGCAGTGTACTTATGATAAATAAATATGAGAAGTTCCCAAAAAATTGCAATGCGATTTTGGAATTGATGTGAGTAAGATCAAAGTCCTGAATTGCATTGAAGAGCACCACAGAAGTCGCGTCATTAACAACACCTTCGCCGAAGACCAAACTGTAAAGTAGTGGTGTCTCATCCTGATTAAGCACCTGTTGAAGTACAATAACGTTTACATTTTTATTTTATTCTAAGATAAGTTACCAGTGCAACTACATTTTGTTTGTTTGATTGGAGTGTTTTGGACGGTTTTCATACCTGCAAGGTGCAAACAGAATCTGTGGCAGAAAAGATTGTTCCGATGGCTGCAATTTTAAAGTGAAATACAGATAAGAATACAAGATAAAGAGTGACAGTATTAAATCAAAGCTTGAGTACCTATAATGGTTCTTATGAAGACAGAGACTGATATTAGGAACATACCAAGATAATCTCCTAATTCCAGAGGACCAATATCCAGCTTCTTAAATATTTGTGTCGCACCTGCATAAAGAATCAGGACGCGTTAAACAGAATATTTATTAGAAATTGATTAATTCTTACTAGAAAGCTTAGTCCCTGAAAGTTGTTTTGACTTTAAAGATTCATCTGAAAGCTTTGACTTTTCTTTTTGTGCATGTATCTGATATGACAAAATCAATGAAATAACCCAAAATGCATAACAAATCTGAAGCTACATACCCAGAGAGATGATGGCAAAAGATATCAATGTACCAATTGCACCAAACAGCATGATTGTCATAAAGTTGCGAAAGAATTGTTTCTTTTTAACCTGGAAACTAGTCACACCAAAAAGTAAAAAACAAAAACAAAGAAACGATCAAACTCATTGAGCTCATATTAGTAAATTTCTTAACAATTTGTCTCTACTGATATGAAATAATCACCACAACAAAGTAAAAGTACCAAACATTGAAGCACAACCGCATCAAAAATGAAAAAGAAGAAGGTAGAACTCTATACTAGCATGTAGACAACCTTTCTCTGAGGTAGCTATGGATAAAACAAATAAATATAGCTCTCCTAGTCTACACAAGCTATATGATGCCAACTACTAATTCAATTGAACTATGAATCAAATCAATCTACAATCTTAGCCACAAAAGTGCCTCCCAACAAATACCAACTCATCTCCGTAGCCATGTACATCACTACTTTCCTTCAAATCTTAAGCACCCATCTGAGTCTCAAATGCACAAACAAACTGCATCCTACTTGTAACAGGAGTTACAACTCAAAAATCCTAGACTCCCTAACTCTTATAACCAAGATAAAGGGTTAAAATCCAGCATTAAGAAGAGATTTCCACTCCAAAAAATTAAGAAGAGTTAACATACCCAGCATTGAATATAATGGGAGGAAGTAGATATATAAAGAAAAGATCTTCACTAAACACTAGAATATGCGAACTTTTTCCTCCTGTAGTTAATAGAATTACAACTCCTGTACACAGACCCTGCAATCATAACAAACCAAATTTCAAATTTCAAATTTCAAATTTCACATTCACAAATTACCAACAAAAAAAAATTATTAAAAAAAAATTAAATCAACAACAAAAAACCCAAGCTCCTGCAAAACTTACAATAGCAATGGCTGTGATGGATTCATTCATCCACCGATTCTCCTCGAGTAAATGGCCTATAACTATACACGCACAAAGAAGTGTAACAAATAATGTAATTGAAACCACGGTAGCATGATCAGAAGCTCCTAACATGTCCAAACTTTTGAAGACCAAGCTAAGCTCCGGTGCCATGGTAATCATCTTTTACCAACAATTCAATTCAACCTAAAAACCAGTTTTTCTTTTTCAAAGCTCGGATTATATTTCCGAGCTGTCCATTCACAATTAAGATCTCTCCGCAAACGACAAATCTTCAGTGAATTTCGCAGAAACTCAATACCTGCAAAATTAAACAAACTTCCAAAATTAAATTCTGAATCATCAGAAACAGAAACAAAATTTACCAAAAAAAAAATTATTGGGTTTTTATGATCACCGAAATTGCAGGAAAATAAAAATATTTTTGTAAGAAAAAAAAAACAGTGACCATTAGAATTTGAGAAAATTACACTTAACAGATAGATGTAAAAAACAATGGCGGAAAACAAAGATAAGGAATCAAAATGATTCTGTTCCTTCTTTATTAAAATTAAATCATCAAAAAGCTTAAAAAGAAAAGGAAAAAAAATCTCTTTTCAGTGATATCAGAATCACTGTTTGAGGATTTTGAGCCAACCCAAAATCAAGGCGAAAATAAATTGTAGTAATCTAAAAATTAAACAGAAATCGATTCTTTTTTCTTCTTGTTGATCATAATGAGAAAACAGAGGAACTAATTGAAGTTGAACTAAACAATGTGACATTAAGAAATCAAAAGATCGGGGATTTTCGAAAGCGAGAGCATACCATGATGTACAGGGAGGGAGATTTGGAAGGAACTAGAAGAAGAGCTTAATGAGACGGACAGCAAGGCAGTCTATAGAGAGGAGGAGAAGAAGAGAAGATGGGTGAAGTGGAAGAGATTTGAAAACCATTTATTTCCATTTTATAGGTGCGTGTGTTTCTCTCTCTCTATAATTAACAAATACAAAGGTTCCCTTGTTATTTCCAGCTCCACATATCTCTATATCCTACCTTATACTAACAACCTTTCCATGCTAGAAAAAGAAGCCAATTATGCATGAATGTTAAAGGGTGATACTAATGCCAGGGATACCTATATAAAATGATAAAAACCAATCCAGACCATCGGATAACTCAAACGGTAACCCACGTTAATCCTGATATCTGCCTTTAGCAATCATGAAATTATATTATAAGCCGAGCCCGGCAATATCCGAGGATACATGTTACGGTAATCAAGACAAGATCTTTTGGAACACCAAAATAAGCAATACATCAAGCTCCAGTTAAGCTTTAAATTGCCCGTAGTTTAAATTTTGACAGTACATAGAGTAATCCAAAACAGGAAATAGCAACAGTCATACATAGAAGAAAATTATTTTGAATGGTTACGTAAATAAGATCTATTAAGAAACTCAGAAAATGACGGGTCTCTCACAATGTCGTTCTTAGCCTTCAAATGATACGTCAATTACATGTTTTACCAACTCTTATTTTATGGAAGTTGACGGCTATACATTACTAAATTAACTGACAAAACTAACCCCTGTTCTTTTTACATTAATAAATAACTAACTTCTAGTTCTAGTTGGATACTTTGCTCCATTTAAATATGAGTTGGGTTAGTTTGAACTTTTGTTTCTGCAAGTGTTTCCATACTTACCCCCTAACTTTCTGTTATGGGCACAAGTATAAGAGGAGGTCAATCAGTGGCCGAGCCGGCAATTTAATTTGAAGGGGGCTTAAAATTTTAAATTAGATTTATTTTTATTTTATTTTTATTTATTTTTTGGTTGTTGTTGAAAGTAAAAGAGAGATACCATAAATAAGAGTAAGGGCAATTCCTATGGCAATGGCCAAATCCATTTTTTTGTTGAGTCAGGTGGATGGCCAAATTGGGCTTTCCACTATGGTAAAGCATTCGGCGGTTGACCACTAAGCACGAGAAGGAAGTGCAGACGCTGGCGCTCGTCGCACAAACGCTGGCGCTCGTCGTAGAAACGCTGGCGACTGTAAGAGACACGCCGGCGTTTGACCAAAGGCCGCCAACGGCTACTTTTAAACAGTCACCGGAACTGCTAGTTTCTACCTCCATAAATACGGCTCGAGTTTGATCTCACAAATTCACAACAATCTTTCATCCGATCAATCTTTTCTTAATTTCAATTTCTTTCAACTTTCAACCATGAATTCTGATTTTGATTCTTCTGAGGAAGATATGGAGATGGATGAAATGTTGTACGAAGAAGAGGAAGAAATGTGCATGGATTTTTTGCATCAAATGGATGAAGATGCAAATCAAGATAGAAAAAGGCGAAATTTTATGTTGCAATTACAATCCGGGATCATACCAAAGCCTTTAGAACCATATGAAGTTGCGACTAGAAGATGGGCGTGGCGAGATCGACATTTTTACCACGAAAAGATGATGCATGATTATTTTAATCATGATTGTGTCTATTCCGATGAGGATTTTCAGCGACGATTCCGCATGGGCCGCAACTTGACGCAAAGGATTATTGCCCAACTTTGTCAGGTACAACCTTTATGTAATTATCAGTATGATGCACGACATGTACGAGGCTTCAGTCCCGAAAAAAAGGTCATTGCGGCCCTCCGTATACTATGTTACGGGGTACCAGCGGATTCCACGGATGATTACATCTGTATTGGGAAAACAACCGCCTTTAGGTATCTCAAATTGTTTTGCGAAACAATAGTCGAGCATTTTGGTCCAACCTTTTTAAGAAAACCTACTCAGGAAGATGTTCAAAGAATAAGTGAAAAAAACACCGTCGGGGGTTTTCCAGGAATGCTAGGTAGTCTAGACTGCATGCACTGGACGTGGCTGCGGAAATTGCGTGAAAACGATGAAACAACCCATCGACATCACGTCTATTGGGGTTACCCGTTTCTTCACAAAAAATTTGTAAAATCTTATCATAAAAAGTTTTTTTTCTTGATAAATACCATTGATTCCATCCAATGTATATAATACATAATTTCTGCAAAATGACTCGTCTTCATCCATTGTATACTTGACACCACGAATTCTTGTGTTTCTTGGTTGTGATTGTGGTGTATTTTGTTGTGTTTGTTGTTGTGTTTGTTGTTGTGGTGTTTGTTGTGGTGTTTGTTGTTGTGATCGTTGCTGTGAGGATGCCATATTTGTTAGAAATGAAATTTATAGAGATGGGATTTTTTCCGGTAGATTGAGTTGATATGAATAGTTTTGTTTGAATCTAAAGAAAAATTAGAGATGGTATGAAATTGTGTAATTTTGAGGTAGTAATGAAGAAGGTGTGAGTTTTAAATCTGGAGATAAGCTGAATTTATAGGGGAACAAAAAGGAGCAACAGTCGTTGGATGGAAGGAGGCGTTGGCGCTTCTATGAAAAACGCGGCACGTTTACGAAAAACGTTGGCGTTTTAACTAACAACGGGCTATGTAAAGACAAGCGCCAGCGTCTTTGGCTCAAGCGCCAGCGTTAGATACAAGATCTCCCGACCTTTCATCAAGCGCGCGCTACATGTTTTAACTCACTCAACAAACCAACAAATTTGTTGGTTTGAACATCCATTTTTCATGTTTGTTGAGTCCATAGTGGGAGAAAAATCAACAAACTTCAAGTTTGTTGAGTCCATAGGAACTGCTCTAAGAAATTACAAATGATATTCCGAATGTTGTCCGGTATCATTTCAGGACAGCCCTGCTATGATCTTTGGACAACAAACCAGTATGACCACCATTAAAAGAAATAAGACTTTTATCTAAAGCAATAGACCTATTTAAGAAGGCTGGTAGTTCTTCTTTCCAAGAGATGAAAATAGAAGATTTCCTCGCCTCCACCGCTAATTTATCAGCCATAGAATTGCCAGATCTATGGATGAATTTGAAACCCAAAAAATTGTTGCATTCTGCCAGCATCTTCATGGCTTCCTTCACTAACTTTTGATTCTTCCAGTCCATCACCGTATCCTTGCCTTCAATGTACCTCACCATTCTTTCCCAGTCCCCCTCTATCCATAAATTTTCCATACCTTCTTCCCTTGCCCACTTAGCTCCCTTTAATAGAGCTAACACTTCAGCTTTCTCTGCACTTGAAGCTTTGAGTATTCCTGACTGAGCTCCTCTTCCATTACCTGCATCATCATGTAAAATCATCCCATAACCAGCATTCATTGTTTCAAAAATCCATGATGCATCATAGTTTAGTTTAAGATAATGTAAGTCAAGCGATTTCCATGGAATATTAGGTCTAGGGATTATATCAGTGCAACTTGAATCAGTGTTCACATCCCTATTAGTCTTGGCCTAAAAATTCAGATGTCTTTGAATTATAATTGAAGTCTATATAGTAAAATTCTCATTTTCTTCAAAGATTCTGTTGCATCTCCGTTTCCAAATGTACCAACACTTGGTTGCACAGATTTCAGTTACATTGGTACCTGCTACCTGCCACAGACCATAATTATTTTTGAAAGAGACAGCCACCACATTGTTATTGCTCCAGTCAGAGTTTGGTGGTAGCATCCAGATTGTTCTAGCATACCAACATTCAAAAAATAAGTGATGTAAAGACTCATTGCCATTATCACAAAAAATGCAATTGTTATCTACATCATGCATATATCTGCTAAGTATCCGAGTGACAGGTAAAGCATCATTCAAGCATTTCCAAAGAAAGAGTTTTATCCTTTGAGGCAGATCCTGTTTCCAAAATAATTCTTTTTCACTGCCTACATTTTGAATTCCACACAGTCTATCATATAAAGACTTAACCGTAAACATGTCATTCCTAGTTAGTTTCCATCTAGGTTTATCCTGTTTTAAGGTATCATTCCTATCTGCATACAGTTTAATGTTTAAAATAGACTGAGCAATTATATGTGGGAAAGAATTTGTGATTAGTTTCTGGTTCCACTTATTTGTATCTGGATTAATCAGATCTGATACAAGTGTTAACATGTCGTTTTTTTTAGAACACAAAAGATCCAAAGGAATGTCTAGATCTGGTATCCATTGATCACTTCATATATTTATTGAATTTCCATCTCCTAATTCCCAACAAATATATTTATGTATCATATTGGTTGCCTGCAAAACACACTTCCACATCCAAAAAGAATTAACACTTTTTTTCAGTTTGAAAACAGATTTTTTGTTGAAATACTTTTTCTCGAACATTTTAACCCACCATGAGTTTGGCTCAGAGATGATTCTCCAGGCTATTCTAGCCATCATAGCCTGATTCATTTTATCCGCATCTCTAAAGCCCAAACCTCCCATGGTTAAGGGTTTGCACATGAACTTCCAGGATTTTATATAGTGACCATTTTTATTAATTTCCTTGCCCCACCGGAAATCACGCTGGATGGCATCAATTTTTGCTGTGATTTTATTGGGCAGCTTAAAGCATCCCATTGATACACAGGTAAGCTAGATAGAACTGATTTGTTTAGAATCAGTTTGCTAGGTTGATTTAAGATTTTACTTTTCCATCCTTTCACTCTTTCCTCCATTCTACTTACAGTGAAATCAAAGGTTTTGAGTTTCGATTTATCAATAAAAAGTGGTACTCCTAAATAGGAATCTTTAATGTCAATTTTCTTTATTTTTAAGAGTCTAGACGTCATTTTTTTGAGTTTGTGATGAATTTTCTTTGAGAAAAATATCCCTGATTTATCAATATTAACCATTTGACCTGAGACCAAGCTAAATTCATATAAAGCATTCAGCAAATTCTTGCAATTTTGCAGATTTTCCTTTGTAAAAATCAGACAATCGTCTGCAAAGAATAAATGTGATATCGGAGAATTATTGTGGCTTATTTTAAGGCCTTGAATCTCATTTGATTTTTCTTTAGCAATTAAGAATCTTGAAAAAACTTCCATACAAATTAGAAATAGATATGGAGATAGTGGATCCCCCTGTCTTAATCCTCTTGTAGGCTTAAAATACTCTCCTGCATTTCCATTTAGCAAAACTGCAATGGGTGCAGTTGAAATGCATTGGTGAATTAATTGACACCACTCCTTACAAAAGCCTAGACTTTCCATAGCTTTTATTAAGAATTCCCAACTGACCCTGTCGAAAGCTTTCGATATGTTAATTTTAACACCTAAACCTCCCACTTTTGACTTTTTACTGTTCATTGCGTAGATTAGTTCATGAGCTACTATGACATTATCTAACACTTGTCTGTTAGATAAAAAAGATGATTGAAAAGGCGATATATATCAGTTTGTCTAGTAGGACTTTCATTCTATTAGCTAATAATTTAGAGATTACCTTGTATGGGATGTTGCACAGCGCTATCGGTATGAAATCAGATGGAGTTTTAGGTTCTTTACATTTTGGTATTAAGAATAAGAAAGTTTTTTTTAACTCAGGATTAAGAATTTTTGGCTACCAAAAATTCTGAGTTAGCCCTACCAGTTAGTTTACTACCAGAGACCAACTATGCTTGAAAAAGCATCCCGGGAATCCATATGGTCTGGGAGATTTGTTAGGTTTCATATTCTTTACTACCTCCTAAATCTCCTCATGTGATGGTAAGGCAATTAAGGACAAGTTATCTAAATCAATTACTTTTGTTGATAGATGAGAGTAGATGGATTCATTATTACTTGGATTTGGGTGGACTAAATGCTTGATGTAAGTTTGGCTAAAACCAAAGTATAGGAAATAATCATGGTTTTTTGCATAGGTTTAATTATATTTTGAGGGGATAGTGCCCGAGGTTAGTCAACCCTTAGCTCCGCCACTGAGGTTAATTCTTATCTGCCAATATATCAGAAGGAAAAAAAAAACGCTCAAACCTTGCTGAACCTGGATATAACTAATGTTAACGAACGAGCTACATATAAATGGTCCATCAACACTCACATTATTTGGTCATTTTGATACATTGGTATATGATTTGAGAGCTGCCCGGTACAACAACATCATCTAAGAGATGTGATTCGTACAAAAAGGGCTTGAGGTATTTTACGTTTTACAATCTTCTATGTTATAAACTGCATTGTGCTAAGTTGGCCTAGATAACTAGGTGAGATCTGTTATGAAGTTTGAGTTCCAAGGCTATTATTTGATGTGGAAAATCTCACATACTTCGTCCTTATAATATTGGGGAATCATAAAGTATCAATTGTTAATGCGCTAAGTTCTTTGAATCTCTTTTGTTAATAAAAAAAATGAAACTGAAACAGGAGGGGAACAAAAAGAAAATCCCCTTGAAGAAATAAGCATAAAGAGAAAATAAAAATAAAAAGGATTGGAGAATCAAGAAATTACATCAACAAGCTCATCCAAGGCGTTTCATCCAAAAAAAAGTCACGAGCTTTCAAGTAAATTCTCATGTTGCTTTGGTTTAGTATTTTTGCTTTAAACCAGGCAAAACAGGCTGAAAATCCTCCGATGGGGCAGAAGGAGTATCTTATACCACCATGTTCTCCAATACCAGTGACGTGTCATCATAATTATTTTCCATCTGTATACATGGTTAGACTATTAAATTTATTTTTATCAGTACTAGCCATCCTAGCTAACTTCTGAAAGGAGATCCATTGTATGTCGCTTACTCTTTGAGAATAAATCTTACTAGTGAGTCCATTTCAAAGAAACATGACTCGCATAATTAATAATATTACCACCAGGACTATTACTAAAGCTTATGCTTTCATTGACGACTTTTGTTGCAATTTTATCGATATTACAAAATCAAGTTCAGCACTACTCATCTTGAAGTTATCTCTTGTATCTATAGGAGAATGCACTATAGATATCACGTTATTCATTCATTCACAAGGAACCAATAAGTTGGGATCTAATGCATGATCTTCAATTGCAACAATATTGGGGTCAATTGGGTTATTCACATTGCATGCCATGGAACCATAGTATTGTCTTTCAAGGTAGTTGATGCAGGTTTTGCCACATAATGCATATAATTTTCCTTTCTTTACACCTTCCTCTCATTTTTCCCCTTATGTTGTTTCTCAGCAACCTCAATCCTCAAAGCCCCAGGACACTTCTTGTACTCTCTCAAACTGTGTCCAATTAATTTACAGTAAGTGTAAAAAGAAGGTAATTTTTCGTATGTTAAGTAGGCCATTAATGCAAAGCCATCGCTCTCAACTAAAATTTTATCATACAACTTCTATGGAAGATTAATTTCCACAAGACTCTCGCGAAATGACCATATGCTCGATTAAGAATTGATGTATTGTCATCCACCTTCAATGTTGTTCCTAATACACTTACAATCTCGAAAAGAGTTTTCTTACGCCAATATTCTAAGATAACGCCATAAATACGAGAGTTTTTCTTTAATAATCAGGACTAAAATCCTTAGTCCTACGTTCTGAGTGCATCATACCAAATTTCAAAGAGATTTAACCAAAAGAATGAATCACCAAAACAAAATCATCTGCATTGAAAAGAAAACAAAAATAGCCTTTCCCAAGAGAAGAGATTACCTAGGATATGTTGGAAGGGCATACTGTAAGTAGCTTTTTCTAATGTCTTCAATCCTCAACAGTGGAAAACCCTTAGGAAGAGTTAAATGCCAATTAGATTTTTCTTATATTCATCGACACATTTGAGATATTCATATTTAGATATCTTGACTGATAAAACCTTATTCTTCACAATAGGTTTTTGCAATTGAGAAAGATAAATCCCTTGATTTTTCTAACCAGATACCATCTTTGCATATCAGATGGGTTCTTCCATGAATTATTGAACTATAGGAGAAGGATTGTTCATGGTATTAACAGTATTAATCATAAACAATGGATTCACATCATGTTCGAGTAACATAACATCTTGATAATCAACATTAAAAGCCATTTAACCTAGAAAAGTTTCGAGGAAACCATGGAAAAAATTCCTTAAATTTTGGAGCATATTTTCTGTTATCTCCCACCCATGTCAGTCTAGTTTCTATAGATTGGGTCAAGGATTCAAAGTTAATTGAAAACAATCATGCTATGTATGTGTTTTTTTTTTGAGTGAAAAAAGGCATAAAAAAATATTATATATTATCGAACTCGTTCCGTTTTGATTGTCATATTTTCTTCACAATAGGTTTTGGAAATTGAGAAAGATAAATCCCTTGATTTTTCTAACAAGATACCATCTTTGCATATGAGATGGGTTCTTCCATGAGTTATTGAACTATATGAGCAGGATTGTTCATAGTATTAGCAGTACTAATTATAAACAGAGGATTCACATCATGTTCGAGTGACATAACATATTGATAATCAACATTAAAATCCACTTAACCAAGAAAAATTTAGAGGAAACCTTGGGAAAAATTCCTTAAATTTCTGAGCATATTTTTTGTTATCTCCCACCCATGTCAGTCTGGTTTCTATAGATTGAGTCAAGGATTCAAAGTTAATTGAAAACAATCATACTATGTATGTATTGTTTTTCAGTGAAAAAGGCATGAAAAAAATATTTAAATTATCGAACTCATTTCGTTGTAATTGTCATATATTTTTTCATTGTTGCATCTGTTTTGTCGTCCCGACACGAGTTACGAGTGAGTAAGAGTTTAATTCCTCTCATATATATGGTTTGTCAATGTTTTGGGCACCTTCATTATTGAAGTTCAAAAAATATAAAAAGTTGGGAACTTTTCCAATGAACACTGCTGGTTTCCTCCTCTCTATCCAAGAGCAAAAAAAAAAACAAAACAACCTAGCCTCTATCAACCTCTTGCTCAGATTTGGTCCTTTTTGACCAGATGTGAGCAAGTGTTTTATTGTTTTTTTTTTTAGTCAATAGTTAATTGAATAAAACATAGTTTCTATTTTTTTTTATGTACTTCGACATATTCCTTCGTTATTTGGTGCGATCTATCTTCACCATTTGAGGCGGTTGTCTCTTTGCTTTGAATAATTTTTTTTCCAAATCTTAATGACTAGATCGTGGCTTGCTATTCTCGATTCAAAATCATCAACTATTCAACACCGTATTGCTTTGAATTTATTCTCAATCCGGGAGATTTAGGGCACTCGGGTTTGTCTGGGTATACAAGATTATGACAAAATACTCCTTTCTTTCAGGATCACCTCTTATCAAAAAAGAAGACAACCAGATTAACTGGTCGGAGTTGATATTCCGAAGATGGTGATCTTTGGACCATGGGTAAAATGGTTATATTACAGTACAAGGGTAAAATCGTAATTTTAGTAGTTCAAGGCAAAATCATAACTCTATCAAAATGTCTAACCTAGTCGAAGTACTCAGGCCCCTGAATAAAGTCAACCATTAGGCTATACAGAGGAGCGTGTGAACTTATTAAACAGTATGAATCCCAAGAAAGGATAATGAAGTTCAAAGGATAAGCTAACTCAAAGCCAAAGAATCCTGGTTAGGCCCGGAGAGCTTCCGTCACTCCGAGGTGAAGAATTTCCATCACTCCGAGGCGGAAATATTCCATCACTTCAAGACGGAAAGCCTTCATTGCTTCAAGGCGAAGAACCTTCATCGCTCCATGGCGAGGAACCTTCATCACTCGAGTGTGAAGAGTCTTCAACGCTCGAAGGAGAAGAGCCCCCGTCGCTCAAAGTGAAAATCCGTTATCACCCCAAGGTAAAGGCTCCATCTCTCACATGACCGGCCATGGTCAACCTGTCAGGTTAAAGACTCCTCAGCGTTATCCTGGGTCTTTAACCGCTAAACTATCAGAGATTTTACAGGGTCGTCCCAGATCTCTGATAGAACAACAAGACTCCTTAGCGTTACCACGGGTATTGGGTCGAGCATGAGACTTCTTAGCGTTACCACAGGTCTTTTGACAAATCCGCAAACTCCTTAGCATTACCCCGGGTTCGCTGGCGGTTTAGTACTCTGCACCATGAGTATTAGGCCTCGCTACAGTGCCTGGTTAGACCCGACACTTTACCTCCGCTGCGCATGGATGACCATTATAGGGGTTGTGACACCTCGCAAGTACTACGACAATAGGTTGATAACACCTTAGTTGTTGCTCTCACTCATAGATCTATAGTTGACCGTCCCAGCCAATGTTGAATGGCTCGCCTCAGCCTGGGCCAAACGGCTCGCATCAACGTTCACGATTAGGCCACGATAGACCTCAGTCAACTTTTACTCCACATGACACAAATGGATATAATATGTATTCTGGAGCTCTTCACATGACTCTTGAAGGCCTCTGCATGCAAACGCACGCAAAGTTGTGACGATGACTCGCAAGAATGTTAACACTTTACACAACACATCACATACAGAGGATGGTCACGTCACAAATGGGGGGATAAACTTAGGATTTTGGTCTGGCGGTCTACGACAACGTGTGGGTATCAGCATACTCACACAAAAATAGATTAGTGGGCCGTGAGAAGTCAGATTAGGATAGACTAGACAGGTTGTCTATCCTTATCTATTCCTAGGATTCAGGAAAAGGTGCTGATCCTCTCTCCTTATCGTTATCACATCAACTAGAGATAATATTAGGGTTTTGCATAGCTATAAATATACCTACGATTGGTTATTCTGAATAACACAACAGAACAACAGGCTTCTCTGCAACACTCTCTCTCTCTCTCTCTCTCTCTTGTAGTCTCTTCGTCTTTAACTCTCTACAAATGAGAAACTATAATCTCACCTCTTTCGGCTTCCCTCCCTATACCAACTGTACCTTCCATCTGCGGCTGAAGCAGTCTTTGAATGACCATCATCTTGGTTTAGGTAAGGACTATCCGTCATCAGCCTCCTATCCTCACAGTCGAAAATTCAGATTAACCGACTAACCCTCGTATATTTTTCGACATATACACATCCCTACTACAGAGAATTTTTTTTAGGTATCTTTATGGTTTATGGTTCTTTCTCTTCGCGGTTTACTTGTAATTGATATCTTTATTTGAATTAGGGTTTTAATTATCTTCTATTTTGATGTTTTTATTATTCTTATAAATGGTCATGTAATCACTATTTTGATGTGGATAAACTGAATATGTTGATTGACCAATCAAGAGAAGTTGAAAAGGGATATGTTATTCCATGGTACATAATACATAATGTGTGCGATTACATTTTGATTTTATTAGCGAGGAAGAAGTCAAGAAGAAATACTTAATTTTATGCCTTTAAGTATGATCGAAAAATTTGCTCTTCAAGTTATTGCCAGGTCGGTAGTGCTTATGAGTTGTGATGATTTATTGATAATGGCGGAGGTCTTCAAAGCCAGTTTGGTCGGTTTCGAAACTTACCGGACGTTATGTAATGGATGTAGCCATACATTTTGTTTTTGAAGCAATGTATTCATACGTACATAATTTCAAGCCCGAAATAGTTCCAGGAGAAATCAAAAATATAATTATGTTATGTAATGGTTTTTGGCATTTCGTGACGCTTGGTTTCGGGATATTTTTGTGGCCGCTATAAATACTTTTTTTCTCTTTTCGATTTTCCCTGGTAATCATTCTTGTTGTTGTTTGTTTGATCATTATGTGTCGTTTCTTTGTGCGCGAGATTGTGTGATCTTGACAAAGTAGAGCGTTTAATTATCCTAACATTACTACTCTTTTCGAGATTTCATGTATATAAATCCTTGGGGTTATTTGGTTTTTGGTACTCAGATTTTGTCCAGAGTTAGTGTTTGGTCTAACATTTGTCCAACTTTGCGTTTGGTACTTGGAATTGACGTTGACTTCCATTGACTGTGCTAGGTCAAATTTTAATTAATTTTAAATCTAATATATTTATGCATTTACTATAATACCCTTCATTTATTAAATATTTACATTACAATTGTGTCCACCACCATCGTCGTCATATTTCCACTACTACCATCAAAGCAACCACTACCGTGATCATCATGTTCTTCCCTGAATTAGAACCCTAATTTCAAAAATTACCAGCTTGATTTCAACTTCACCCAATATATCAAAAATCAAATTGAACAAGTTTATCAAATTATTCCCTTATTTCTCTCGTATCAACTAAAGCAGCTCTGTCCGTGCAACATCATCAATCCATCCCTGATTTCTTTACCTATCCCCAAGTCTGGAAAAAAATCTGAAAATTGCTTGAAAACTAGTGTAACCTTTGAAGACCCTCTAAGCTCCATTATCTAACATATTCATTAATAAAATTAACGGCACTCACCTCCGCTTGATCTTTCCTTGTAATCCCTGTTCAATACTTGTAGTTTCAATTTAGGGTAAGAATCAGAAATCAAAACAGGTAAACAATTAGGGGAAAATGGACGAAAAAGATGGATCATCGCTGTCCCCAATTCTTCTCACACCCTTCTGAAACCCAAATCAGATAATGAACCTGCAACAAGACCTAATCACATATCTTCTTCTTTCATCAAAATCTCCAATTGAAACCCTAATAAAATCATAACTGAAATCCCAATTGAAACCCTATTCGATTGATTATGTTCTGAACCCAAATTGAAACTAAAAAAAGAATCAAAACCTTAACTTAAGTCTTTACTTGAAATTAACCTCAAGATTTCAAAACATCTAAACCCTAACTGAACAGAAATTGTACCATATCTAAATCTTAATCGTCTCCACAACAACAATAATAAATAACATAACCTCAGTTTGACTTCTCTTTCATCAAAATCAAACCCTAGATTCTAAATCTCTGCAACAAAGTTTTCTTCATCGTTTGATACAACTAAAGATAACCTTGATAGATTTATGTGATGGGTTCCAACTTTGAAGGAAAAAAAATATACCATAGAGATTCTAGAGAATGAAGAAGGCATTAGCAGGGAGTTACATAAGAGACGGCAATAGCAGAGAGGAGAAGAAATATGTCTGTTTGT
Organism: Papaver atlanticum; assembly: GCA_023531105.1. NCBI lineage: Eukaryota > Viridiplantae > Streptophyta > Magnoliopsida > Ranunculales > Papaveraceae > Papaver > Papaver atlanticum. The sequence goes on from JAJJMB010014022.1 coordinate 11,007,091, forward strand.
GAATAAACCTACAATCCGGATATAATTACAACCGCTGGATCCTAGAACCATTTAAGGGGTATATTTGTAAACTTAATATCTTTACAATATTTTTATTTTAAAAAATCAATTAAAGTTTAGTCACAAATAGTCAATGCCGGTCAACGTTAATTCCAAGTACCAAACGCAAAGCTGGACAAATGTTAAACCAAACACTAATTTTGGACAAAACCTGAGTATCAAAAACCAAACATCCCAAATCCTTGCCTGAGATTTCATGTATTTAAATCCATGAACGAACATTTCTCAAAAAGTTTGAGAGCCCCCCTCCTTGGTTTCGAATAGGAACTAAAATAGCATTCCTCCACGAACCCTAACAAAATGAGACGTGATGCAGTGCATTGGAAACAATAAGACTTCAGAACTAAATCCGACCTTGATTTTCACATATCATGATCAGGTAGCACCGACGTTACATGGTCGTGGGTCGATATTCCTATCCTGAAAGTATCTGGTATCACAAGGATAATGTAAAATTGGTAGCATAAAAGTCTTGATAACGTTACCATTGTACTAAAATACTAAATATTAATTCTAAATACATAAATTCAAATGTTAATACTATTGAATATAAGGCCGACACTTAGCCTATGCAATCAAAATTGTTAAACAAAACGAAGATGAAAGTAAGATATATAAGTATAAAACAGTTGTAATATGCTTGGACAGGCCTGCACGGGAGGCATGCAAATGTATCAAAAGTGCAATGATCAAGCGGAATTTGACACTCCTCGACTCCATGGTTCGCATTTGGATGAATTCACCAAATTGACTCTCTCAATTAAACAATCATGACTTATAAAATTTGAATTATGTGACCGGCCATATAAGATATATGATATATCTATAAAATTCGAATTATTTGACCGGCCATAAGATATCTATAAAATCCGAGTTAAAGGATTTAATATTCATCCAATATAACTTACCAGATGGTTTCTTTTGTGCGGATAAGTTTAGTATGGAATGGTACATATGACCTCACTAACAAAAGGTGAAAAGTGAAAATGATTTTAGACCCCTTTTACCTATGAGAGCAAGTGCTACGGGTTAAAAATTGTCGCCTGAAAGGAAAGAGTTTAATCAAATTAGGTGCTGCTATGGGTAATGGAGAGGTTCACTTTCACCCAAGCTCAATGATACACTTACTTAAGTGAAGGAGTGAAGGAGTGATGGAGGGAGATTTATAGTAACTAAATCTATTGTTTTTCTATTATTATTTGTATTTTATAATGATAATTTTAGTATAAAAATAATTAAAATTCGGATTTATTAATTAGGGTAATTTTAGAATACTCTATATGTTTATTTTAAGAGTTTTAGTAATTTAGGAAAGTTGCCTAAAGGTAGTGGATACCTTGGGAAACAAGTTTTTGATATTTATGTTAAGTTTAAGGTTTGTTTATTATTTATGTTAAGTTTAAGGTTTGTTTAGGGGAGTTATGTATATATAAGAACACCAAATTGGGGGATATATGCCGGCATGGTTTTTTGATGCTGCCCGGCATGGTCGATGGATTGCCGGCATTGAAAAACCATGCCTGCATATATCCCCCAATTTGGCCATCATATATAAGGAGCTCCAAAATCGAAAATTGGGAGACTCTTTTGATTGTTAATTAATTTTAAATTTGGTTTAGCTTTATTTTGATTTTTATTTATAGTCGTGATTCTTCTTGAGGTCTAGATAATCATCTTATTCATAGTCGTGATTCTTCGGAGTTGCGAGGTCTAGATCAATCGTTCATAGTCGTTATTCTTCGGATAATTTGAGGTATGAACAATTAGGGGTTACTTATCAATTTTTATTCTGCTGCGACAACTATCACCAATTTAAACGCTTTCGATCTGCATCAAGAAGTGTCCACTAATGGAGACTACGAGGCATCAAGCGTTTTTTTATTTATTTAAAACTCTTTAAAGCTGGTTTTATTCTAATTTTATTATCGAAAAAAATAAATATACTTGAGCGGCTAAAGATCAGCCGCCCAAGAGAATTTTTTTCTCGAGCGGCTGATGTTTAGCCTCTTAATCTATTTTCTCCGTCATTTCATGGTGCGAAAAATACATCTTTCACCCAATTTCTCCTTGGATTTGGGAGTGAATAAGTGTTTAAAACACTCATTTCATAGCGCTCTCTCTCTAAGGCTCAACAAGTAATCCATAGCATATCATGGGTGCTTATTGAATCAAACAAAGCAACTCCTTTTACCAAATCAACTTGCAGTATTAAGCTTCCCGAATTCTATTCCAAAGACCTTGACTCTAGTTATCTCTTTGATTTGATCATGGCTTGTGTTAAGGTTTTATTTTAATATAATCCATGTTTATCCTAAAATTTAGAAGCACATCCATAATTTATCATAAGTAGATTTTATAGTTAGATGTTTCTAATATTTCATCCACAACAAACCTCAAAAGAACTAAATGCTTGATATTTTGGAAGGTTTAACCTATTTGCCACCCACGCTTTTCCTATTTGCCACCCACCTAAATTACCACCCCCACTTTTCATATTCACCACCCATATAATTTTTAGAATATCCTAAATACCACCTCTTGGATTTTTGTTTCCACCCAAAATTAAACCACCCCAACAACTAAACAAACAGACATGAAAATAAAATAACCTAAATTCCCAATTATTTTTCTCCATCTCCACCGCCGACGACCACTTTTGTTATCGAGAAATTAAAAAAAAATCCAGGGGAAAGACAGTTTCATTCTCATGGTTTGCTTTTGAGACGATCGTAATACGACAGTTTTTAGTCGTTCAAATGGATAAACGCTCTCTTTTTCTTTCTGTCTTCTTGCCTGCAACTTGGTAAGGATGCTCGAAATCGGTTTATCCTCATTCAATTCTCTTTGCAAAAAGAAAAAACAAAACAAAAAAAGACCCTCACTAAGTCAGCACATCCTCTTATCTTCATCTCTTTCTTCTCTGGAGTTTTGGCTGGGTAACCTAAAATTAACTTCATTATTGACGTTCCACAACATTACCAGTTTAAAAACAAATTGCAATCCTACTTTGTGAATGGAGAGTTGTGCTCCCACTTGTACTGATGATTCATAACACTTCATATTGCTCCTTTGATTTACTATTTTGGGCATAGGCAATCAAGTAGACATCATCGCTTTGAAATCATCAACATCAAGTTCATTAAATCCGATGATCTGAATCAGGAGGTTGTAGGAGGAATCATCAGATGCAAACTAGAAATTTTCGCTTTCTTCTCTTGATTAAAAATTTGATTGATGCTTAGATTTAGCTCCCTAAATTCGGGGTTTGTATTACAGACCATAATTTATGAACAGATTATGGATTATCCATTAACAAAAATAAATAAATTGGAAAGGGGAATATAAATTCTTGGTGCATCATAATTAAACGGATTTCTAGCCTAGGATTAATAGTTTTTTAATGGTGTTTCAACGAGCAAAGGGAGAAAAGATTAATGAATAAGAAGAAGAAATATAAGAGTGGTAATAATTGTAGTCAACTTGATTTGGACTTTTATAGGTGGTTAATAGGAAAAGTAGAATTGAAAAGTAAAATTATTTTTGATATTTTGATAGGGGTGGCAAATAGGAAAAGTATGGGTGGCAAATAGGTGAACCCTTTTGGAATTGAAAGTCAAAGTGCTCCTTTGGTCTTTTACGTGAATGAATAGATTTTGATTGATACTTTTTTCTTTGTTTTTTGGTCCCAAAAAATTGATACACAAATAGTAAAAATGATTAAATTTATAATATTACTCTCTTAATTAATTAATATCGTTAAATTTTATCCCAAGAAAATATAGTATATAATTTGGTAGCCATGTACTCTTTGTATGGGTCTTTTAAAATGCTTTCCCATGATAAAAAGTTTATAAATGCACATATCTTATCTTGAGAGATGTCATATTTGAATTTCCTTTTATTGTAATTTATAAGGGTATTAATGAGAAAATTATTTAAAAATGACCCTCTCATTTTGTTATCTTAAGTATTGGCGAAATAATGAAAGTATCAATCTTTCGGGATGGACGGAAGACATCGCAAGAATCAATTATCAGCTCGACTCAATATCCACTAATTTAATACTAAGTCTTAAATATTGAACGGTTGGATGCGATTAGATCGGAAGTTAAGTTAAAAATTAGGTAAAAATACCATAAACTGTGATGTGCCGATATACTGACTTAAAATACAAATTGTCACAAAATATCTAAATATATTTAATGAAGATGAGTCAACTCTATCGAGAAGCATACCTATAATTGATGATCGTTGTCCTTGATTTGAGAAATCAATCGTTGTTATCACTCTAATCTAAGATCACTGAATAGATTTCTGGTGATGTAAAGTTAGGGTTTCCAATTATCTTTTAAGTCGGTTAAATTATAAGACAATTAGAAGAGAATCAGAGAGGAGAGAGGAATGTTTGAAGTCTAATTTCTATTAACGAAATGATTTGTTTACATTCTTAGTCTTTCTGGTTATTTATACATTGTATTGAACATGTGGATTACATGTAGATGACCAAGCACGTGACAGTTGGGGGCCAATAATATTTTCCCGCCTTGCACTTGTTTGGAATTGGGACAGATCTTCATCATAGCTTATCTAGCTTTTGAGGTCTTCACTCAGTTGACAGCATCAAGAATCTTCTCAGCTTCGCATCTGGACTCATGTATTCCGCATCTATCTCCGTGTCTCTGTTGTATTTGGAAACTTGTGGCTTGATCTTTGGACATCTGGCTTAGGTCTTCAACATATGACCTGGAATCTTATTTCACGTCTCAGCTGCCTTACTCTTCAGCTGTCTGTTTTAGAGTACATGTTGTATTTTGTTATCCACATTCAATAAAATGAATTTTGTGTCGTAAAAGTGTTCTCTTCAATTATTTGATATTTATAAATAATCTAGACAATTATGTATATATTATCATGTAAGATTTCTCGTTTTAAATAATATAATTTTAAAGTATTAGGTAATAAATAACATTAGATATCAAATTTTGATTGGTTTTGATGAAATGTTTGCAATAATTTTAAAATTCATTAAATTACTTTTTGTATGAAAAAAGAGAAAATATTTTTTTTTGAAAAATAACATGAGTGTGCCAAGTGAGTGAGCACGTCACATCAAAAATGTTTACGTAGTACGCTGCGTGTTGTACCATCCTAAGTTTTTTTGGAAGAAAATCTCAACACATTTAATTTTTTGAAACAACACAATAGCGATAATATAGTTACACCACTATTTGAGTGAATACATTTTACTTGAATTAATTCCTACTAATTAACTTAGCCTAATATATATGTCAACTTATATTAAATGTTTTATTATTTCTACAACAATCTTAAACCTTTTCTTTGACGATTCTAGACCCTAAAGCCGCCTACAACCAATTTTGCCAGACTGGCTTCATAGAAGTAGATCTATTAAGATTAAAAACTTTTTGACCTATCATCTTATCTACTCTTTGTGTAATTTTTCTATAGACGCTTGATCTTGCTTCTTTGAAGCATTTCATTTACGGTTTCTTAGGTTTTAAGACCTCATTTTCAGTTTGGGTGTTATTCATAGATTTCTCCAATTCTTTTAGATTGTTTAGTAATGGTGTTTGGGAGGGAATTTAATCAGGGTTTCCCAAAAAACTTCATCTTCAATTTTTGTTGTGACATCAACTACTCCAACAACAGTGACTACTAATTATAAACCACAACAATTATCGAAGACAATGCATCAAACGTTAACAACAAACACAAAACTTTGAGTCCAGATTCTGGTCTACTCATACCTTTCCAAATCGGTGCTTTAGTTAAGGTGTTATTTTTTATATTAGAAAGTTTAGTTCTCATTCAAAACCTTGAGAAATGGTTGGATCACATAAAGATCCTATCACAACTATTTTACACAAAGTTGTTATTTTGTTTGATTTTGTTCATAACAAAATTAACATATCCATTTAAACCCTCATATTATCTTATTACAAAGTGTTCAGGCAAGGGGTACAGGAGGAATTTTGTGCAAGCTTATTGTTCTCACTGAAGTCCCTCCATCAGGTCCGGATTTTATTGATGAAGCTAAATTCTATGCCGTTAAGATCAGGGTGCTTGTCAAAAGGGTACCAATACAAATTCTCCAAGACAGTTCATGCTGAAACCTGCCGGTACCTGCCAAGAGGCAAAAAAACCGTATGAAAGAGACTCCAAGGAGAAAAACATTCGGATTTTGCTGGATATTGATGTTACAAAGGCTTTAAAGTATGGAGATGATGCCATGAAGACCCAGTTACTTGTCATTGGCTTGAACTCGCCTATGCTTTAAATGGGTTACAGTTCTGTAAAATATGTATAATTCTAGATCACCCTGGCCCCCTAGGTGAAGAAAGATTGGACTCCATCTCTGGAAACCAATCAAGTATGATTGACTATGGATACAAGATCTAGACAATGCGATAACAAGATGACTTGTGTGATTGACTATGGATACAAGATCGAGACGATACGACAACAAAGTGCGTACTTGATAATAGGTTTGGAAATAACTGAAACACTATAGGATCAATATCAAGTATTACGGGGTTAACGTACTTTTGTATTTTACTTAATTATATAAACAATTAAAATGCGGAACAAAGTAAAGACACGGTAATATTTTGTTAACGAGGAAACTGCAAATGCAGAAAAGCCCGGGGACCTAGTCCAGTTTTGAATAATCTCAGAATTAAGCTGTTATAAAAAACTAATACCAACTTCGTAAAGTTGATACCAAGCAGACTACCCTTAGCTACTTAGTTCCCTCAGTATCCCCGCGCCTTCGACTTCTAGAGTCACACACGTAAATAGCAAGTCCTTTGGATCGTATTCCAAACAGCAAAGGAAGAATCTGTTTGGTAACCACTCTAATCAATCTTGTTAAAGATATTTGATGAGTCGTTGACAAAGGATCTTATGTTTAATCTAATAAACTCCTTTGTCTGGTTAGATCAACCTATTCTCTGACTACCGAAATAATCAAGTTTATATTCGCACTTAGTCGATATAGATCTCAAAGAGAAACTATAGAAAGGTTGCGATCTCACGCAACAAATCAATCAAGTCTATCAAAGATAAACCGATTCTAGTTGGATCCCAGCCGATCAAGGTTTGTGCACTAAATCCACAAGATACAAAAACTAATAAGAAATCTTCTTCGTCTTCAAATCTTCTATTGCCTTCAAATACCTGCACAACAACACTTGAATCCTCTTGTGATCAATCACACGCAGAACGAAGTCTGTTAACAATGGATTATCACAAGATGTCTTTAGATCCAAAGATGGTTTTAAAGATCCCGTCGATACTTTGATCTAGTCTGAGTGAATCTTATTTCAGAAGAGAAGATTCTCAAGAATAAACAAACTAGATGCAATCAAGTTTTAACAACCGTTAGTCAATCAAATCAATAATCGAAAATTAATAAAACTGCGCAATTATCTAGTTTCCCACCAACGGTACTCGTAGAGCTTCTTGATCCCATAGAAGTTTTTAAACGAGCGGTCGTAAGAGATTTCACCTAATTAGGATACTTTCTCTCCGAATAGATGGCTCCACTAGAAACAACAAGAAATGAGGTTTGCCTAGCTCTTAGGATAGTTTGCAAGAAATGCAAACTCAAGTATTTACAGACCAAGGTTGTTTGGACAACAAGGAAATTCCAAAACCGAAAATATTCTCAAGAGACGCAATAAAGTACCTAAATTTGGTTTTCCAATTCCCAATAAATGTTAACCAATATTTCCGAAAACTCTCATGGAAAAACTTTTATTATTAGTTTATCCAATTAACTAATAATATATTCTAGAGGATATATTTTAAATGCTGGTAATTAAAACATATATTATGAAAATCATAATTAAATGTTTTTCACTTTTTCGGACCAGGGATCACATTGAGTATCAAGGAATATCTTTGACCAATAAATGATAAGAGTTATGTACATGTTCAAATATGTCGAAATCTAGAAGTTTCTGAGCAAACCCTAAATCCAAGCTTCACACAAAACTTACAGAGATATGTGAATATCGGAAACTCGGTTTTGCTTCTTGGGATCGGTTGTACCAACCTCACAATGTAAGTTGTGATCGGTTATACCACGTTTCCCAAACCAGGTTGTAACTGGTTACACCTTTCTTCCCAGAGGAAGCTTGTGTTCGGTTACACCTTACTTCCTTAGTTAGCTTGTGATCGGTTACACCTTGCTTCCCAAAGGTAGCTTGTGATCGATTACACCTAACTTCCAATTCATCTTGTGACCGACTATACCTTGGTTCCAAAAGTAACTCATGGGCGTTTACAACTTGCATTCCAATATAGCTTGTGATCGGTTACAACTAGATTTACAATGAAGATCATGACCGATTGCAACAAACTATATTATATAGGCTATGACCGGTTACACCATAAATCTCAACAAGTTAAGATTGGTTTCACCAAAGTCATCTTCCATTAGTCATCCAAAAGATATTCAAAGAATAACAAGTCCAATCATGATTTCCTTTCGATTATGAAACAAGTTCATAAATGTACTTCCTTTAAACAAATGTTATAAAACGTTGTTTCCTATGGCGAAATAATTCCTATATAATGCACACATAATCAATTAACTATATACAATAGATTATATCGATGTCGTACTTATGAAGTTCTAAAAGATAAGCGTTCATACTTCGTAATATGTTTTTCCTTGACACTTTGATTATACTATTATGACCAAGTCACATCACTAGAGTATTATATACAATATATACAGCTTCGCATGTTATGTTTTCCATATAGTACGACTTGAAAGATACGTTAGGAATGGAAACAAGATCAAGTCAGTACTACTAACCTCAAGTGGAAGGATGATGTCGCCGTTATAGTCGTTACTTCTTCTCATTCTTCGGGTCTTCGGATTAATACTTGTATGTCTCAACATTCCTAGACTTTCTAGTCTAACCTAAACGAAGTTAACTCTAGTATTTAATCAAGCGACTCTAGATGAGTTTTGATACTAAAATATGACAACCAAACTTGACATAACAACGCTTGGTGGGTTCAACTGAGTTATGCTATAACAATCTCCCCCTTTGTCAATTTTAGTAACAAAAATCTTATTACATATGGAGCTAAACGAATTACAAAATTAACTCATTCTTCATACGCTTGATTCCAAGTTTCAACAGCACAATATCCTGCATATATTCAATAAATAAATGTCGTTGTTGACATCTGAATAACAAAATCTTTTACTCCCCCTAAAGGCAAGCTAGGTAAATATTTAATCAACACATCTTTGTTATTCCCCTTTTGTAGTCAGAAAACCAAAATATGTACAATGGTTTATTTTGACAAGACCATAATAAAGATCAGAATTAACTTTATTCTCACCATGCTCTAATTATTCAAAAAATAACTTAGACGTTTCCCTTTATACAAGACAAACACTAGGTTAGTTAACTAGGTTTTCTTGTCAAGGCATTCGATTAGACTTGAATAACCGAATCATCCAATTGATAAGTCTAACTAAGATCAGAATTAACTTAGTTTCTCTTATCCGGAATCATATGGACTAAACAAATGATCCCACATTTTTGAATTAACTTAGTTTCTCTTATTCGGAATCATATGGACTAAACAAATGATCCCACATTTTTGTTAAGCCACAAACAATAGATACAAACCAAAATACATTGACTTGCAAAATTATTTTCCTTAACCGGAAGCAATTGAAACAAATATAAACATTACAGCACCGCAATTGCATCGAATTTCGTTAAGCAAAATAAAGAAGATACCAAATCATAAGCCATTAAGTTGACACTGTTTTTCTTAACCGGAAACAATTGAATCATATAAACAATCCATACAAAGCATAATGGAACATATCAATTGTACCGAAATTTTGTTAAGCAAAACCAAAATATATGCAATATAAATAGGCTTTTCTTAAACAGGAAAAATGATTAACTAACAAATAAAATAGTTACCTCAATTTCCGCAGCCACTACTCCCCAGAAAGATATATCATTAAGCGCAAGTTCAAATAATAACTCTCCCCAAGTGTGTTGTCATCCTCTCGCAAGAACAAAACAACAACAACAAAAGAAATCTTTACCAGAGAAAAGTTGAATCGGTTTTAACTAATGAGTGCCAATAGCAAAAGTCTAAACCCGAAACACATATGTTATGCTAAACACAACTTATGTAAATATAAATTGATTATCAACATATTATGAATTTTCACATATGAGTTTCAATCGAAACACCTTATGATCCTTTGATAAATCCTACCAACATGGGCTAGAACTTAATCCCGCTAAATCAAAAAGCCACGCAAACCATAAGGGTATTCACCATATGAGATCGAATATTAAGGTTAATAAAAACCGAAATCAGACATCTCATAACATCGAAATCACATAGAAAAAATATAGACATTCGGTCACATGCTATGCAATTGGAAACTATCACATGAAACAAAAATTATAAAATAATAATTTTATTCATAATAACAAATATTGATAGTTTTATTCAAAATACCTTATAAAAAATATCGAAATAAATCAACACATTGATGTCTATTTTCTTTAAATAAGAATTTAATCTTATCCATATTTGTTCTCCTCAGTCTCCACGTTTTCTTTAAGTTTTTCTTCAAACAATTCCAGATTGGCAGAGTGAAATATAATCATCTGAAGATCATGAAAATCTTTATAGGATGCCCAACAAACAACATGAAAAATGATCTCATCGTGGGCAATTGAGTATAGTTCTTTCAAGAGTTATTTTATTCCAATTAGTTCAAGAACTCCTTCACAAAGACTTGTTGCCCTAACTTCACAATATAGCTTTCTTTTATTACCTTGTTTGATTGATCAACAATTGTTGGTTTGTCATCATTAGTTTCTACACAGCAACATGGAGTATCATTGCTACTTGAGACATCCTTTTGTGTAGAGAGACTTGAAGATTTGACAAATTTTATTTCTTTGTCATACAATGAATTATCGCATCCTTCATATCCCAACCCACGTGTATCACGATGACTTCTTCCTGTTTCCAACAAAGAAGATAAATTGTTTATGCTATCATTAAGTTTTTGCAACTTAGAGATTTCTTCTTATAATGATTTGTTCTAATCAAGAGTAGAGTTAAGATTAACTTTTAAGTGCTTTATTTTGGATAGAAAAGTATTTCTTTCTCCTTGAAGAACTCTTGTTGAGAATTGGATCTTGCATTAGAAACAACAAGTTCTTCCTCTAAGAGATAAATCTTTTTGAGACCTTCATCTTGTTCTTTCTCAGTAATTTTTGCTCGACAAAGTTCAGCACTTGCTCTTTCTTCGAGACATAGTACTTGTTGGGGGAGTTTTTCTTTCAACAATTGATGCTCCTTACCAAGGTTTTCATACATGGTAGTTAAAAGTTGTTCTTGTTCAAGTTCTGAAAGAAGTTCATTAGAACAATGAAGAAATTGTTAGCTCAATTCTTCCAGTTCAGAGGTTTTCACACTTGACCGTCCTCCAGGAATTTCAAGTATAGAGCTCAACAATATCTTGTTAGGGATATCTTCAATTGAGGAACATGAACTTGACGAGAGATCCTCTTTTGAGCACATGTATTGTAGTACGTTAACTGAGTCATTTGAATTTTTCCGCATTCGCTTAGTTTTCCTTGACCCATGATTTATAGGTTGAATCGCACCAAAAATAGATTGTTAGACCTTTTCGTGTTTGCCTGCTCTGATACCAATTGAAAAGACGAGGGTACCCGAATACACCACAATCTTTTAATTTATCCACCTATAAGTCCTCTACCGAATGTGATCGTCTATGGACTGAGTCGAAACAATACAACAATTCGGTTTACACTTCGTGTGATCGTCTATGGATACGAGATCGAGACAATACAACAACAATATCACTTGTGTTATTAACTATAGATACAGGATCGAGACGATACGACAACAAAGTGTGTACTTGATAATAGGTTCGGAAATAACGGGAACACTATAGGATCAATATCAAGTACTACGGAGTTAACGTACTTGTGTATTTTACTTAATTATAATGCAGAACAAAGTAAAATAACAACAAGATTTTGTTAACGAGGACTCTGCAAAAGCAGAAAAAACCCGGGACCTAGTCCAGTTTTGAATACTCTCGGAATTAAGCCGCTATACAAACTCTAATACCAACTTCGTATAGTTGAGACCAAGCAGACTAACCCTAGCCACTTAGTTTCCTCAGTATCCTCGCACCATCGACTTCTAGAGTCACGCATGTGAATAGTAAGTCCTTTGGATCGTATTCCAAACAGCAGAGGAAGAATCTGTTTGGTAACCACTCTAATCAATCTTGCTAAAAATATTTGATGATTCGTTGACAAACGCTCTTATGTTTAATCTAATAAACTCCTTTGTCTGGTTAGATCAATCTATCCTCTGACTACCGAAATAATCAAGTTTATATTCGCACTCAATCGATATAGATCTCAAAGAGAAATTATAAAGAGTTGCCGATCTTGCGCAACTAATCAATCAAGTTTATCAAAGATAAACCGATTCTAGTTGGATCCCAGCCGATCAAGGTTTGTGTACTAAATCCACAAGATACGAAAACTAATAAGAAATCTTCTTCGTCTTCAAATCTTTTATTGCCTTTAAATACCTGCATAACAATACTTGAATCCTCTTGTGATCAATCACACACAGAATGGAGTCTGTTAACAATGGATTATCACAAGATGTCTTTAGATCCGAAGATGGTTCTAAAGATCCCGTCGATACTTTGATCTAGTATGAGTGAATCTTATATCAGAAGAGAAGATTCTCAAGAATAAACAAACTAGGTGCAATCAAAGTTTCAACAACCATTAGTCAATAAAATCAATAATCGAAAACTAATAACACTGCGCAATTATCTAGTTTCCCACCAACGGTACTCGTAGAGCTTCTTGATCCCACATAAGTCTTTAAACGAGCGGTTGTAAGAGATTTCACCTAATTAGGATACTTTCCTCTCTGAATAGACGACTCCACCAGAAACAAATAGAAATGAAGTTTTCCTGGCTCTTAGGATAGTTTGCAAGAAATGCAAACTCAAGTATTTACAGACCAAGGTTGTTTGGACAACAAGGAAATTCCAAAACCGAAAATATTCTCATGATACGCAATAAAGTACCTAAATTTAGTTTTCCAATTCCCAATAAATGTTAACCAATATTTCCAAAAAATCTCATGAAAAAACTTTTATATATTAGTTTAGTACACAAACTAATAATATATTCCAGAGGATATGTTTTAAATGCTGGTAATTAAAACATATATTATGAAAATCATAATTAAATGCTTTTCACTTTTTCGGACTAGGGATCACCTTGAGTATCAAGGAATACCAAACCCTTTCCGTCAGCTCCAAACATTGGCTAAAATTCAACGTAATCTAAATATTGAATACACTACTCAGAAGAAACAACTATGGGATAAAGGATATTGGAAAATAAATCTTCAGCTGATAAGCAGCATGATGACCCACTACCATTTGAAGCTAAAAGAAAAAGTCGGGCCCTGAACTCATGGAATTTTCACCATCTCAGAAAGAAAAAAAAAACTAATGACTACCCACCAGGTTTTAGCCCAAAAGGTAATGAAGATCTGGAGGAACAAAGGCAGGATGGCATAAACATGACTACTATCAACCTTGAAGGACAAAACCCTATCCGCATCCCTGAGGTAACATTATTCACTTTAAAATTTTCAAACAAAATATTATATTTTACTATAATCATAATTTCCTTATAAGCTCATAGTAAACATACTACCACTAGCCATAAGATCAGCATAAGAGGTTATCATCATCTTCTTCTCTTATCCTAGAATATCATATTTCTGGTAGTTCTTTACAGCTATGGCTTCTAAATGTCAAGGGATAGGTACAAACACCACCAGCAAATACCTAAATGATATGCTAAATAAAATTAATCCTGACATCTTCTTTTTATTTGAAACAAAACAAAAATCACCAAACCCAAGTACTATCCTTGGTAGTATTTGGGTGACCAATTATTGGCTTGTAGAACCAAAAGGAGTCATTGGTATTGCTGAAGCCTAGCTCTAGCCTGGAAATCTAATATTTCCTTAGATATCCTGGACTTCTACAACAATCATATAAGTGCTCAAATCGATCCAGTTAATGGCACCCCTTGGATGTTCACGGGCTTTTATGGCAGCCCATATACTACCAATCTCGAAAAATGCTTGAAAAACTTCTGCTAGCTATAATATACCTTAGCTTATAATGGATGATTTCAACTTGGTGTTACATGAACATGAAAAATTTAGTAAAAATCTTATTGATACTACTAAAGCTAACATTTTCAATAGCAAAATTGATGATCTCTCTCTGTGATCTTAATTATACTGCTTGTCCCTTCACCTGGACAAATAGAAGAACTGGTGAGCTACTTACTGAGCAAATACTTGATAGGGGTATGGCTACTGATAGTTGGCTCACAACTTTCCCCAACAGTATTATATCCAATATGCTTGATATTGGCTCTGTTCACAATCCTATTCTTATCAACACCAATCCTAACTGGAACCCTGACTATATTCCTTTCAAATTCCTTGGTCCCTGGCTTGACCATAAAGATTGTAATGAAATTATCTGTAAATGTTTGAGCCAAAGCCACTCTGGATCCCCTGCTTATATGATTGCTAGAAAAATGAAAGATGTCAAAATCAAAATTAAACTATAGAACAAAGAAGTTTATGGAAAAATAAAAACTAATCTTGAAGATTTCAAAGATAATATGAATTGGATAACCAAGAATATCTCTAACAACTCTAGAGAGGCAGCCATCAAAGAAGCCAAGGAAAATATAAAACATTGGTATGATATCCCGAAAATGCGGGGGTACAACAACCACACCCAACAATTCGTTTGGCAATCTGAGAGGACTTGCTCCAATATACTTTCTAGAGAATCAACGAGACAGTAAGACTCAATCTAGAGAAAAGTATATCAAAGAGTTTATATCTTTCTTTCATAATGTAATCAGCAAATCAAACAGATAGAAATCCACGAGCCTGATTATTATGTGAAACAACTTGAACGGTACCAAAGACCAATGTTCAAGTGTCAATCAATTTAAATCAACAACCAAAGGTTGGATTATCTAATTAATTGATCCTAACGCACAACCTGTGATATTTCAATTATATAACCAAATATAATGTGGAAAAGAAATAACACAAACACCAGAAGTTTTGTTAACGAGGAAACCGCAAATGCAGAAAACCCCCGGGACCTAGTCCAATTTGAACACCACACTGTATTAAACCGCTACAGACACTAGCCTACCACCAATGAACTTCGGACCTATAGTTGAACCCTAATCAATCTCACATTGATTCAAGGTCCAATTGCGTTCCCTACGTCTTTGATCCCAGCAGGATACTACGCATTTGATTCCCTTAGCTGATCTCACCCACAACTAAGAGTTGCTACAACCCAAAGTCGAAGACCTGATAAACAAATCTGTCTCACATAGAAAAGTCTATAGGAATAGATAAATCCGTCTCCCACAGAAATACCTACGAGTTTTGTTCTGTCTTTTGATAAATCAAGGTGAACAAGAACCAATTGACATACCAGACTTATATTCCCGAAGAACATCCTAGTATTATCAATCACTTTATAATAATCTAAATCGTATGATGGTGAAACTAGATATTGTGGAATCACAAACAATGAGACGAAGGTGTTTGTGGTTACTTTTTATCTTGCCTATCGGAGATTAAATCTCGAGCAAATCTTAGAGAAGATAGTACTCAAACGATAGAATCGGGCAAGATCAGAACACGCAACTACAAAGAAAATAGTTGGATCTGGCTTCACAATCCCAATGAAGTCTTTGAAGTCATTAACCTACAGGTCTCGATAGAAACCTAAGGTGAAAGGAGAATCGACTCTAGTTGATGCAACTAGTAACACACATGAGGTGTGGGGATTAGGTTTCCCAGTTGCTAGAGTTTTCCTTTATATAGTTTTCAAATCAGGGTTTGCAATCCAAGTTACCTTGGTAACAAAGCATTCAATATTCACCGTTAGATGAAAAACCTGATTCAACCAAGCTAATATCTTTCAACCGTTTGATCGAACTTAGCTTGTTACATACAAATGAAATGTACCCTCATTTAGGTTTATGTAACCGTACCCAAATGTGTACACCATGTTGGCTCAACAATAGTTAACCGAAGTTAGCCATATGGTTACTCTCATATCAACCTTATTCATCTTAACCATAACTAGTTCAAGTGACTCAAATGAAACTAGTTAAAGAGCCGTTCAATTGCTATATTCTCATACAAGTATACAAGAACACAATTGAAGCAAAATCGGGTTGATTCACTCGAATCAATTCATGAACATTATAGCCACGGTTTGCAAAGATTACATTCCTTAATTTATAAATGTTTAAGTTCATGTACAACCGATTTTTGAAAGTAACCAACTCAAGTATGCAAACGGGTACGCATACTTAAGTTGCCGGACCGAGTTTGGTTACGCCAGTACGCATACGGGTGCGCATACCAATTCACACTTCCAAACTCGAGCATAAATTCACGGGCGTGAGACTTCCATCAGTATGCGTACGGGTACGCATAATTGCCCAGACATCCAACAACTTCCAGTACGCGTACGGGTACGCATACTTCAGGTTCTCGGTTTTTGGACTTACACACAAATGTGAGAACACACTATGTTTATATCCAAACATGGTTACTTGATTCTAAACTCTTTATTTCAATCATTGAAACTTTCTTAGAGGATGACAATAGCCGTTTTCACACACTATTAGCATCAAAGCAATTTTCAAGATATTGAAATAATCATAACGAAACATTCCAAGTCTAAACCAAATGATTGTATCACACAAACCATGTAAGATGTTACTCGGCAATTTTCACATGGTCATATTCTGACTTGCGTCAAGAATATAAGATGAACTTGGTCGAAGCGAAAGCTTTCCAACACATATTTCGATAAATATGTAAGCGAGATAAACTCAACTCGAAATCTCAAATGTGTATAATAGAAAACTATACGTAATACGACTTATGTCTCAATATAGGAGATATAGTAGAAATAGACTTTCCAAGTGATAGATGAGTTTCAGTCTCCACATACCTTTTGTTGATGAAGTTCCACAAGCTCCCCTTAGTAGTTCTTCGTCTTCAAATGATGAATGCCGTGAAGTCTAAAGCTCAACTACACAATCTATGTCCTAGTCCGAGACATCTATAAATAGGCTAGAAATCAAGACTTATAGTTTTGATCACTAACATTGACAAACATGCTTGAGATAGCAACGCATGCGAGTTCGACCTAGCAGTGCTCTAACAATCTCCCCCTTTGTCAATTTTAGTGACAAAACTATCAATACATATGGATTACAAAATAAATAAAAGTTTGTATCTTCTCATCCAAATGCTTGATCTCCTTGGCATCTTCAACACGACTCGAAATCTTCGTCACTTCCAAGTACTCCATGATTCTAAACGTGTTTAACTCAGCATCATAGTTGTTGAAGATCCGTAGCGATAACAATGAGAAAACAAATGCTCTCAATCATTGTTATACAGTGTCATAGTATCATTATACAACATCAAAGTTCAATTGTATCACAACTTTGACAACAATACTATGGTGATATGTATCACCCCCCCCCCCCCCCTAGTCAATACTTCATCTCGACATGAAAACCACTCCCCCTTACATAATGATCCGTAAACCATATGTATTTGTAGTATGAAACTACACATTAATTCTCCCCCTTTTTGTCATATAAATTGGCAAAGGCGAAAACTAGTGGGATCCTCATGAAATTTTCATAGAGATACTTCATGACCAAAAGAGAATAACATACCAACTTATTTAGATGCAATCATAAATCCGAAGCTAAATGCATTCATCAAGGAGTTTATAAAGATACAAGATAACCCCTATAATATTCTACAGCCGCACTCCCCACAAAGATTTGGCAATAAAACACAAGTTCAAAAAGAACTCTCCCCCATAAACTGTCATTCCCGAAAGAACAACAAAGGCGACCTTGCTTTTATAATAAAAGAAGGATTTCTAAAGAACACTGGGATACTTAACAGAAACACATCTACGAGAAAAAAATGCAAACATGAAATAACACTACTTTAGGAATTTCAAACTCAATTGCCCAAAAGATTGAGATAAGTGCAGGGGCAAGAGTTATGGAAGACTAATGAACAAGAACAACACCAATAGACTGTCGTAAGTGTTGAAATGTGGCAGTGTCTAATGGTTTGGTGAGAATATCATCCAATTGTTGTTCGGAAGGAACAAACTCCATAGTAATGATACCATTTTCATAAAGATCTCGAATAAAATGGTACCTTATGTCTATGTGCTTAGTCCTTGAGTGCTCAACAGGATTCTCAGTGATACGAATCGCACTTGAGTTATCACAAAATATTTTCATTAATCCAGAGTCAATTCCATAATCCGCAAGCATTTGTTTCATACATAGAAGTTGATTACAACATGAACCTGCAGCAATATATTCTGCTTCACATGTTGAAAGAGACTGTGAATTTTTTTTTCTTGCTATGCCAAGCCACAAGATTCAATCCTACATAGTAGAAACCCCCTGATGCACTCTTTCTGTCTTCCACAATCCTTCCCAATCAGCATCTGAATAGGCAGTAAGATCAGTGTTAGTATAAAAAGTATAGGAAAGACCATACCCGGCAGTGTGATTAATGTAGCGTATGATCCTTTTTGCAGCTACAAGATGAGACTTTTTTGGATTCTCCTGAAACCTAGCACAACAACCAACACTAAAAGCAATATCAGGTTTCGTGGTAGTGAGATATAAAAGGCTTCCAATGATAGATCGATAAAGTTTCTGATCCACATTTACACCTTTCTCATCTCGATGTAGTTTACCAGTGGTAGGCATAGGAGTCAATTTTGGAGTGGACTTATCAAGGCCGAATCTTGAAACAAGATATTTGGCGTATTTTTCTTGAGATAAGTAAATTCCATCCTTGTGTTGTTGAATTTGTAAACCCGAAAAGAATTTTAATTCCCCAACATTGCTCATTTCAAACTCCTTACCAAGACAGACTTGAAAGTCTTTTGCAAGTTTCTCTGATGTTTATCCATAGATGATATCATCTACATAAACTTGAGCTATCACAACATCTTTCCCACTCCATTTGGTAAACAATGTTTTATCAGCTCCACCTCTCGAAAAACCTTTTCTAAGAAGAGATGTAGTTAGTTTTTCGAACCAGGCACGAGGCCCTTGTTTTAACCCATATAACGCCTTATTGAGCTTAAGGACATGATCAGGAAAATCGGGATTTTCAAATCCCTTAGGTTGAGCGACATAGACTTCTTCCTTTAGGTTTCCGTTAAGGAAAGCGGATTTGATGTCCATTTGAAACAGCTTAACCTTAAGAAAACAAGCATGAGATAATAACAGTCGAATGGACTCAAGGCATGCCACAGGAGCAAAGGTTTCATAAAAGTCGATTCCTTCAATCTGTGAGTATCCCTAAGCGACAAGTCTAGCTTTGTTTCTGACAATGGTCCCAAACTCATCAGACTTGTTCTTGAATATCCATTTAGTACCAACTATATTGATATTGGGGGGACAAGATACGAGATTCCATACCTCTTGTCTTTGAAATTGATTTAACTCTTCATGCATTGCATTCACCTAATGGGGATCACTAAGATCTTCATCAATATTCCTTGGCTCTACTTGCAATTGATAACAGCCAAAATTGCAAATATTTTGAAGTTGTCCTCTCGTCTTAGCAGTAGACTCCCTACCTCCAATAATATTGTTGGTATCATGATTCCTTTGAACCCAAAGATGCCTTGGAGGAGCACGATCTTATTCAATAGGAATAGCCTGACTAGAGATTTTCTCCTCATTAGTAGAGACATCAGGATCAGCAACCGTTGGGACAACTTCTACTGATTCTAGAGTTTCTTTGATTTTCTCAATTGTATCGGTTGGAGGCAATTCAACAGGAGAGTTATCATGACGAAAATTTCTTATATCATCAATGATAACATTTGCAGATTCCATCATGACTTGGGTTCTGAAATTAAATACTCGGAAACCACGATTGTCAGATGCATAACCAAGAAAAATACCTTCATCGCTTTTTGAATCAAATTTCCTTTTCTGTTCACGATCCTTTAGAATATAGCACTTACTGTCAAACACTCTAAGATAGTGTAAGTTGGGTTTCTTACCGTACCACAACTCATAGGGGGTGTTTAAGGTCTTTGACCGAAAATAAACACGATTGATCAAGTAGCAAGCTGTAAAGACAGCCTCACCCCAAAACCTTAACGGTAAGTTTTTGTTATGGAGCATTACCCTTGCCATTTCCTGAATATTTATATTCTTCCTTTCTACCACACCATTTTCTTGTGGGGTAATAGGTGGTGAGTATTGTTGAATAATTCCCAGAGAGTCACAGTATTCAAATACTTTGGTGTCTTTGAATTCAGTGCCACGATCGCTTCTAAAAAAAATTAGTTTGCGACCTTGTTCATTCTGGATTCTATTAACAATAATATTGAACTCACTGAGCGTTTCATTCTTGTGAGCCAAAAATGCCACCCAAGTGAATCTGGTGTAATCATCCACCATAACCAAAGCATACTTCTTTCCAGCCACTGTAGATTGTTGAATTGAGCCGAAAAGATCCATATGAATTAAACAAGTGGAGCTTTGGTGAGGATATCTCGAGATGATTTGTGTGGAACTTTCGTTTGTTTACCCTTTTGACAGGCACCACATACACCTTCAACCTTAGCATTGATTTTGGGAACGCCTCTAACAAGTCTTTGTTAATGATCTTAGTTAGAAGACGATAATTAATATGACCAAAACGCTTATGCCAAAGGTGTGTAGATTCCACTTTAGTCAAATTGCAACAATTACTGAACTGAGTATCTAGAAGATAACAATTATTTTTCCACGTGATCCTTGAAAAATCACTTTTCCAGATTTGTCAATAATGTCACATCCTTTATCATTGAAGACAACCTTATGGCCTTTGTCACAGATTTGACCAACAGAAAGGAGATTAGCAGTCATACCTTTAACGTATACGACATCATGTATTTCAGGAACGCCAGGTAATTTGATCGTCCCCTTCTTGCTTATGTAGCAGCAGCTTCCATCTCCAAAAGTTACTGGTCCATCATCAAAATCGCTTGAGTTGATAAACCAAGAGAGATCTCCAGTCATATGCCTGCTACATCCACTATCAAGGAACCATTGAAAAGGTGATGTTGACTTTAGAGCAAAGGCTCCCATACTAGCACTACTAACCACATTCGACTTTCTTGTATTGAATGTCTTTTTAAGAGAAGACAAAAGTTGTACAGCTTTCTTATGAAGACCACCCGCAACTTTTAATGTTTTCTTGAAAGGCAAACAAACATGTTGAAAGTGATTATGAGAACCAAAAAACAAGCATGTTCCAACATCCTTAACCTTGTTCGAAGAGTTCTGAGCACTATCAGGTTTCACAAAGCCTAAACTTCGGTTATCACCTGACTTACGACAATTCTTAAAAGAAGAATTAGAGGAGTTATTTAAAACCATTGAAGATGACATTACAGATTTCAAATCCTTAAGTTTTGCAATTTCTACAGCAAGATCAGAATTGATCCGGATTTATTCATCCAACTTCTTCTTGAGGTCAACTACCTCTTCAGCATACTCTCGAAGCTCATAATTTTTGATATATACTTCGCAATGAAGACCATCAATTTTTCTTATCAAACGATGTTTTTCGAGACAAAGAAAATTGATGAGTTTTTTTAAATCAGGATTCTCAACCTTATTGATGGTTTCTAGAACACGCTCGATGTTGAGTTTATCCATTTCTGGTGAAGCGTTTCAGAGACAATATTGTCCATCATCAGATCACTACAAACACATACTTATGAGGTCTTTAATGTGTTTGCCTGCTCTGATACCAATTGAAAATGCGGGGGTACAACAACAACACCCAACAATTCGTTTGGAAATCTGAGAGGACTTACTCCAATATACTTTCTAGAGAATCAACTAGACAGTCAGACTCAATCTAGAGAAAAGTATATCAAAGAGTTTATATCTCTGTTTCATAATGTAATCAGCAAATCAAACAGATAGAAATCCATGAGCCTGATTATTATGTGAAACAACTTGAACGGTACCAAAAACCAATGTTCAAGTGTCAATCAATTTAAATCAACAACCAAAGGTTGGATTATCTAATTGATTGATCCTAACGCACAACCTGTGATATTTCAATTATATAACAAAATATAATGCGGAAAAGAAATAACACAGACACCAGAAGTTTTGTTAATGAGGAAACCGCAAATGTAGAAAAACCCAGGGACCTAGTCCAGTTTGAACACCACACTGTATTAAGCCGCTACAGACACTAGCCCACTACCAATGAACTTCGGACTGGACTGTAGTTGAACCCTAATCAATCTCACACTGATTTAAGGTGTAATTGCGTTCCTTACGTCTCTGATCCCAGCAGGATACTACGCACTTGATTCCCTTAGCTGATCTCACCCATAACTAAGAGTTGCTACGACCCAAAGTCGAAGACTTGATAAACAAATCTGTCTCATACAGAAAAGTCTATAGGAATAGATAAATTTGTCTCCCACAGAAATACCTACGAGTTTTGTTCCGTCTTTTGATAAATCAAGGTGAACAGGAACCAATTGATATACCGGACTTATATTCCCGAAGAACATCCTAGTATTATCAATCACCTCACAATAATCTAAATCGTATGATGGCGAAACTAGATATTGTAGAATCACAAACAATGAGACGAAGGTGTTTGTGGTTACTTTTTATCTTGCCTAACGGAGATTAAATCTCAAGAAAATCTTAGAGAAGATAGTACTCAAACGATAGAATCGGGCAAGATCAGAACACGCAACTACAAAGAAAATAGTTGGGTCTGGCATCACAGTCCCAATGAAGTCTTTGAAGTCGTTAACCTATAGGGTCTCGATAGAAACCTAAGGTTAAAGGAGAATCGACTCTAGTTGATGCAACTAGTAACACACAGGAGGTGTGGGGATTAGGTTTCCCAGTTGCTAGAGTTCTCCTTTATATAGTTTTCAAATCAGGGTTTGCAATACAAGTTACCTTGGTAGCAAAGCATTCAATATTCACCGTTAGATGAAAAACCTGATTCAACCAAGCTAATATCTTTCAACTGTTAGATCGAACTTAGATTGTTACACACAAATGAAATGTACCCTCATTTAGGTTTATGTAACCGTACCCAAACGTGTACACCATGTTGGCTCAACAATAGTTAATCGAAGTTAGCCATATGGTTACTCTCATATCAACCTTATTCATCTTAACCATAACTAGTTCAAGTGACTCAAATGAAACTAGTTAAAGAGCCGTTCAATTGCTATATTCTAATAGAAGTATACAAGAACACAATTGGAGCAAAATCGGGTTGATTCACTCGAATCAATTCATGAACATTATAGCCACGGTTTGCAAATATTGCATTCCTTAATTTATAAATGTTTAAGTTCATGTACAACCGATTTTAGAAAGTAACCAACTCAAGTATGCAAACGGGTACGCATACTTAAGTAGTCGGACCGATTTTGGTTACGCCAGTACGCGTACGGGTGCGCATACCAATTCACACTTCCAAACTCGAGCATAAATTCACGGGCGTGAGACTTCCATCAGTATGCGTACGGGTACGCATACTTGCCCAGACATCCAACAACTGCCAGTACGCGTACGGGTACGCATACTTCAGGTTCTCGGTTTTTGGACTTACACACAAATGTGAGAACACACTATGTTTATATCCAAACATGGTTACTTGATTCTAAACTCTTTATTTCAATCATTGAAACTTTCTTTGAGGATGACAATAGCCGTTTTCACACACTATTAGCATCAAAGCAATTTTCAAGATATTGAAATAATCATAACGAAACATTCCAAGTCTAAACCAAATGATTGTATCACACAAACCATGTAAGATGTTACTCGACAATTTTCACATGGTCATATTCTAACTTGCGTCAAGAATATAAGATGAACTTGGTCGAAGCGAAAGCTTGCCAACACATATTTCGAGAAATATGTAAACGAGATAAACTCAGCTCGAAATCTCAAATGTGTATAATAGAAAACTATAAGTAATACGACTTATGTCTCAATATAGGAGATAGAGTAGAAATAGACTTTCCAAGTGATAGATGAGTTTCAGTCTCCACATACCTTTTGTTGATGAAGTTCCACAAGATCCTCTTAGTAGTTCTTTGTCTTCAAATGATGAACGTCGTGAAGTCTAAAGCTTAACTACACAATCTATGTCCTAGTCCGAGACATCTATAAATAGGCTAGAAATCAAGACTTATAGTTTTGATCACTAATATTTACAAACATGCTTTAGATAGCAACGCATGCGAGTTCGACCGAGCAGTGCTCTAACATATCCAAGAAAGTTTCTGAAAAATTAAAAGCAGAGATTAATCTATTAGATTATTAGGGTATAGGAACACTAAATTCTTTCATGATTCATCTAGGAAAAGAATGAGTAGAAATAAGATTGATGCTATATAGGATGACAAAGGTGGCTGGATCACTGACAGCTCTGAGATAAAAAAAAAAAAACTTTACAGGTCATTTTGACAGAATGTCTACTGCTGAAAACATCATTATTAACCCAGATATCATCAACCTCATACCCCATTCCATATCCTCCGCTAAAAATAAACACCTCATGTCAATACCTAATACTTTAGAAATCAAGAATGTCATATTCAGTATGGAAGGTGATAAAACTCCAGGCCTTAATGGGTTCCCTTCTAACTTCTTTCAAGCCAACTGGAGTATTGTTGGAGAAGACATTGTGAACATGGTCCAACATTTCTTTAGCTCTGTTTCATCCTAAAGGAAATGAACTCCACATTCATCCCTCTCATACCCAAAACTAAAACACCCACAACACCCTCCCACTTCAGACTTATATCCATTTGCAATACTACATACAAAATCATATCTAAACTCATTGACCAAAGGCTAAAACCTCTCATTCCCAAAATCATCTTCCCTTTCAATCTGCTTTCATACATGACAGAAAAATATCTGACAACATATCTATTTCCCATGAAATCATCCACCACATGAATACTAGAAATGGTAAAAACAATGACAGAGGTCTAACGGGAATCAAGATTGATATGGACAAGGCTTTTGATATGGTGGATTGGAGCTTCCTTACGGCTATCATAAAACGGATAGGATTCAGTGACAAGTGGTGCAACGTCATCCATTAATGTATTTCTACCACCAATCTGTTTGTGCTGGTTAATGGTGCCCCTGGGAAATTCTTCAACCCTTCCAGAGGTCTCAGACAATGGGACCCTCTATCCCCTTATTTATTCCTTTTCTGGATGAAAGATCTCTCTAGAAGCCTGATAAATGCTGAACAACTTGGTCTAATTCATGGTACCCAAATATGTCCTGGAGATCCACCTACCAGTCACCTCTTATTTGCAGATGATTATATGGTCTTTTGTAAAGCTAATATGCAGGAATGCAAAAATATGGTGGAAATCTTCAACAACTTCAGCAACTCTTCAGGACAAATGATAAACTTCTCCAAATCTGGGATATTCTTCAGAAAAAACACTGATCTTGACATAGCCAACAACATAAGCAACTACATGAAGGTCCAAAATATTGATACCAATAAGACAAGTTCTTGGGGTCTCCTCTCTTCACTAATAAAAGCAAGATCCAGGCCTTCAAACCCTGCACTAATAATTCAGGTTAGCTGGTTGGAAAAGTGAGAATCTATCCCCAAATGGTAGAGCCACTATGAATGCTAGTGTTACTTCCACCTCTGGCATCTACCAGATAAACTGCTTCAAGCTTCCTAAGAAGATTTAATAGAAAATTGAAAAACTTTAGAGGGACTTCTTCTAGGAAAAAAAATACCCTGAGAAGCCTAAAGGTTTGTACTTCATAGCCTGGGTTAAGTGTGCAAACCCAAAGATCTAGGGGGTCCTGATTTCAGGAACATGGATTCTTTAACAACGTTATAATCACAAGAATAGTTTGGAAACTTTTACTTGAACCAAACTCATTGTGGTCATCCACTATGAAAGCAAATCACTTCAAAGGAGAAGAAGTCTTCAGAATGGATACTAAACCTAAAAGAACTGACTCTTGGGTTTGGAAATGTATTCTGGAAGGTGGAAAATATTCAGAAGTACTATAGATGGGAGGTTGGCAATGCCAAATATATCATTATATATGAAGACGGATGGATCCACAACAAAGATAATATTATTGCTAAACCACACCTCTGCCCTAATGATCTTATAACGGTCAACCAACTCATCAATAATAGAGGGGAATAGGATATGGATCTTCTCTCTCACTGGTTTAGTGAAGATGATCAAGCTGTTATCCAAAATACCATCATCAACTATCAGAAGGAAGATATAATTGTCTGGAGTCTCACTGACAATGGAGAATTCATTGTCAATCCCTATATGACAGGAAAATTCAGGATAAGTACAAAGAAGACATCCAAAATTCTGATTGGAAAGAGATATAGAGACTAGACACCCCCCATCTATTCAAATGTTTGTTTGGAAGTGTGCTCATGGAATCCTGCCTACCGATGCCAAAACTGCAAGTATTCTCAGCTACATTGATTCCACTCGTAGTCTCTGCAAAAGTGCTAAAGAAGACATAAGCCATACTATCATCTCCTGTCCCTATGCTTCTGAGTTCTGGATAAAAAAAATTGGTCCACATCATCAAATCTTTGGTGAAGATACCAACTTCTCAAACTGGCTCAACTCTTGGTTCCATCCTTAGAGCCATATCAAGGATTGGATTCCCACCTTCGTTACCATCTGCTGGTTCATCTGGAAAGTTAGATGTGATCTCGTGTTCCAGAAGATTCAACCCTTTGCAAACTCTACCGCCAACAAGATTAAACAATACCTTTGTTCTTTCAATAGAGTCATGCTTAACCAAAGTCATATCATAAATAATTTCTACTGCCAAAATTCTGATTAGGATATTCTAGAAAGAATTGTCCGCAATCATAGGCAGAATTTTGGAATCATAATTAGAATTAAATTCCATGAGATATCATATCATATAAGGACATGCTATCCCTTCATGTTATACTAACCTTGCGTGAATTATTATGTCTTATTCAGAAAACTGCGTAGGAGCAAGAAACACCAAAAGTCGTGTCTCCAGAATCAGCAGAGATGGGAGAGGAGCAGAACTGGTAATCGGTTGGGCCAAAGAGTTGCAGAGAACCAACATCGACTTTCAAGCCGAAGATGATGCGACTCTAAAGGAATTGAAGGATGAGTTCATAACAGAAGTTCAAGGAAGATTTAACCTAGGATTCCATCAAATGAGGAATGAAAATTTTGTAGCAATCTCTTTTGTCCTGGGAAAGCTGATCAAGGTCACTAAAGATCAGAACCCTACGACAGTCAGTCTAGCCAATTTAACTATAAATTCAAGTAATTTAGACAATTTTAATTAGAAAGGCCCAAACTTAATGTATTTATTAGGTTATCCTCGGTCTGTAAGAGTTAACAATAATGACATTACTCGGTAAAACTCTCAAAGGTCTTTGCACAATGTTGGAGGCAGCTCTGGAGGCCTGTCTATAATGGCCGAGTAATAGTTAGCTCTTTTCTTTTATCAAAAAGAAGAAAGATGGAATGGAAAAGTTTGATGCTGTTGTTACGACTGACAAGTGCATTTTATCTTTAAAAAAGAAAAATGTATCAATTCGCCCCCATCTTAACTATTTTCACTCTCTCTTTTTCTTTTAAATCCCCAAAGCTTCTCACTCTTTTTGTAGGCTCATTTTCACTAAACCCCAATTATATTATATTATAGAATAAGAGAAGGGCAGAAGAGAATCAAGAGATTCAGTTTGCCAAAGCCAAGATACTAACGGATATTCTACATTATCCAGACCATCACCCTACGTTACATGCTGTCAAGTGCGCAACTTAACAGACTAAATAATCGGTTCCAGGATCAATTTGTACGTGGAGATCTCTACATTACAGACTAGTACAAAAAAATATAATCTCGACCAGATGAGACTACCATTGGACCTGTTGTTGACCCAACATTCGACTAGATAAATTATCATGGTATGTGCAGACAAAAAATACCCGCTGGAAGCAAAAACAAAACAACCAAATTTTTGGCCCAAGTACCCACTAGAGTCTCTACGTACCATGTACGAGAAGCATTGATAAAACGATAAGACAATGCACTTATTAGAAAGTAGGACCTCATCCCCATCTCGGGTTTAACGTTTTAGAGACATCCAATGTGACCAGTACTGTTCAGAGTTTTGTACTATCTGCTGGAAGACAAAAAGAAACCACATGCTACTCCACTTGTTCGGGTACACGTTCACGTCGGGTCTGAGTACCGCACATGAAATTTGATACTGCATATCAGGACTCTGGAGAGATGATGCCAGTCTTATCATTTGAATTTTGAACTGGCTAACCCAAGTTTGACACGCTTTCTTTCATTGGATACTGAAAATACTTCCAAGTTATTTAGAAAACATCTATTGTTTTGGCTAAACGACCACAAAAATGCGTTATTGAGAGAAATTATTTGATTTGTTTTAACATGTATTTTGATTAAGGATTTGTTTTAATTTAAAAGTTTTTAGAGAACAGGGGTCTCCTTTATTCACGCAAGACATACATGTGACGGCCACGTTTAAACGTTCGTTCACCCCGTGACCAGCTTTTGTACTTCCTCTACTTTCACTAGTACTCATGGATCCTATGTGGTTCAGCTTTTTCTTTTTTGGGGCAACCCTTCAAAATCAGTCACCTGTAGACACGTGAATGCTAAACCAACGTCTTCAGAAGTATCATCAATCGACCATATACTAGTTTCCCATTGAATATGTCAATGACTCATCACAAACAAATGTTTCGAGGCATGACATTTTTGATTTTTTAATCGCATTTGAATTTGAAAATAGAAGAAGGGAGAAAACATCATTAGAGATAGTAGACTAAAGAGAATAGAAGTCCCTTTTGGTCTTGTGCTCTTGTCCAATTGGATTCTAAACACTCTCAGCGGATATTCCGGAAACTCACATTCAAGTGATGTTGCACAATGTCTTTTTTATTGTCTAGTACTTTTGTGTAGCATGTGATGTTCTTTTGTAAAAGACAGATGCCGGTTATAGTCGGTGCAATACTGTAGTTTCAAAATTGAGATTTACTTCCTCCGGATATATACTTGCGAGAGCAGAAGTGTTAGGATGGCTGCGGGTTCAATCCAGAAATCTGTCCCATCCCTTAACCGGTGTGACTTGTGAGGAGGTGTGGGATTGACTGCGGTTCAAGTAAAGGAGTCTCATGCATTCCGAGAGACACGACAGACCATGGATTCATTTGACTGATAGTAGCTTATTTGGTAATTATATCTGCTCCTCTACTTATCAATTTCTAGAAGTTATTTTATAAACTAGAGCCAAAGCTCATGAATGTTACACATTCTGTCAAACTATCAAAAGTAGTTTGACCCCTTCTATGGGTATCAACAATATTCGCGTCAATTACTCACTAAGGCTTAATCTTATGGTGTGCTAATCTAGCAGCTAGATTAGCAGTTCATGTCAGCTAGGGTAACCTCCTAAGTCCTATGGTAGTTCTAATCTAGCATACTAAATGCGCTGAATCATTCAGCGAAAAGTAGATTTAGGAAGCTGTGTTGAATCATTCAGCGAAGAGTAGATTTAGGTTGCGCTGAACCAATCTCATCCGTCAGTTCATAAAATAAATCTAGATGCACTGAACCATTCAGCGAAAAGGTGATTTCGATTGCGCTGAACCATTCAGCGTAACTATCTCGTTACTACTTCAACTGCGGGCAAATGCTAGGAGAGAGAACTAGTGTTAACAAATAAACAACACATTATTATTATTTTGAACTGCAACACTTTTTGGGTAATCTAGCTCATAGGACTTAGTCCAAATCGGTCCTTTGAGCTTTTCTGTTTTTTACCAAATTAACCTCCTAGTCATAATTAAGTATACTGTAGCTGGTTAAGTTAGGTTAAGTTAGCTTCGGTAAATGGGTTGACAAATCCTAAGAGGCAGTTGAGGAATTGTAGTTGCAACTCTGTATGATCGAAATAGATGGATGGATGATTGTTAACAATCGTGGTTGTGGATATTGTTGAGGAATGTGATAGATTTTAAGAGGCACTACAAGAAAGGTGATTCAAATTCAAAGGAGCTTCCCAAGTATTTCCAGGTAACTCCTCGATGCTTATGTTACTAGGAAATGCAGTCTCTTGCGATTTGATAAAACCCTCCAGTTAAGCTTATGTCGATGGTTTTTCTCGTCGCATATATTATGTTAACTTGTAAATTTTTACCACTCAGATAGGTACTGCCATTGAGTCCCAAACATATTTTTACTCAGGCAGGTTAACTAAGAAGAAAATAATTGCTTCATGATGCTGCCTTAGGAAAACTGGTTAGACCATAAGAGAGAATCTTTTGATGCATCATATTCCTATATCATAAGCTATCTATTTTACCGGTTTAGTGTTTTCTCCACAGATATTTATGGTATTTCTAATCTGTTGCAGGAAACGTAAGGCTCAAGAATTTGAGGAATGAAATAATGTCCCTGGGGTGGAGAAAGGAAAAATTAAGTGAAAGAAGTCATCGAAGCGAGCAAAACATAGAAGGGGTGACTGATCACACACGTTGTACACCCACATGTATTCTTGCATGTCAATTTCTGATAAGAGTAGTATAACGCCGAGTTTACTTTGGTTTAAGAGAAAACAAAACATTGTAGTATAAAGCAATACAGTCATCTAGAATCGAGCTACTGTACCAACTAGTTTGGTAGCTATTATTTTGTAAATAGGAAATGCAATTACTAGAATCACTTAAGATGCAGATATTCTCTAAATTTCTATTCTTGGCCCATTTGATTGCCTCCCAAACTGCAAGGCTTTCAGCTTCCTCCGCGTCCCTAGTTACTGCTGGTTGGACTTTGCACCCATTGTATTGACCTGCCAAATTATATGTCACAATTTCAAGTCCAGCACTATTAGTGTTTGTGTCATAAGCAGCATCACAGAAAATTAAGACACATTCAGAGGGCAAAGAATCTGTGACAGGATGTCTTATGGCATTGGAGATAACATTGTTTATGGAAGCATTATTAGAAGGTGCAGAAGCAGCTATCTGCATATCATTGACTAGCTTAATTGACTTCCTAGCTGTGGTTTCCTTATTCAATCTCAAATTTTGAAACACATACATGCATCTGTCTCTCCAAATACTCCAAGCTGTAGTACTGATAGCACATTTCAGGTTTGTAGACAGATTACTATCAAGAAGACCTTTCACCCAATCTTTAATGGAGATAGACGAGTTAGCAAACTGGAAGACATTGCTGCCCCATGACACCAAATTCCACACAGAAGTAGAGAAATTGCAATGTAAAACAATATGCTCAGCAGTTTCAAATTCATGGATAGCACACATGCTGCATATGAGATTATGATTAGGATTATGTCTACCTATTCGAACCTTAGAAGGTAATATATTTTTATAGCATTTCCACAAAAATAATTGAATCTTAGGCAAAACCGGCAGACTCCAAATGGATTTATAAGTAGTATCAGTGACTGGAGTATGAATACTGGTACTAGATATAACTCTATAACACGACTAAACTGAAAGTATACTATTCTTAGTGTGAGGCCAAATAAACCTATCTGAACCAGACAAAGGAATTCTAGTGTTTAGTATCTTGCTAGAATTTTCAGGGGTGAAGAAAGACTCAATCATTTCCTGATTCCAAGAATTGGTAGATGGGTTTATGAAATCACTAACCGTATAATCAGGGTTAGGGTTGGTAACACATAGAGGGTCATACTGTTGGTAAATCCAGTTGTCCCTAAAGCAAGGATGTGGGTTCCATTTCGAACTTCCCACATAGAATGTTTTTTAAGAATTTCTAAACCAGAGCATATACTAGTCCAAACCCAAGAACAATTATGAGATTTAACATAATGAAGTGGGTGGCAATTCTTAAAATGTTTGCATTTTAATATACGAACCCATATGGCATCAGGTGAATGAATCAAACGCTAGGCTGTCTTAGCAAGTAAAGAAGCATTGAAATATTTTAGGTTTTTAAAAGCTAGACCTCCTTGAGATTTATGAGTGCAGATATTGTTCCAATTATTGGGATAAATACCACCTGGGTTACTCTTCCCCCACCAAAAGTATCGTTGTTTTTGATCCATTTTATGAATGAGACTATCCGGTAAGAGGAACGTATTCATGTGATAAATGGGAGATGATCTCAAAACATTTTGGATCATGACAGAACGACCAGCCTGCGTTAAGTTCTTACCCTTCCAGTTGGGAACTTTCCTATCAAAAGTTATTAACAAGATGGGAAAAGGCCTGATTTTTAGATCTACCAATGAATAAAGGGATGTCTAAGTTATTAACATTTATTTATTTATTTTGAAATAAGTTGTATAAATTATTCAATCAATAACTTATGTTTGCAATTTGATACTGTATGAATCTGTCCCGATTAGAATATCAAGGGATTTCACCAATAACCTGCAAAATAATTAGATGTAGGATCGAGCAAGAGAGAGGAGAGCACAAACACGGAAGCAAAAAGATTACTTTGATAATAATCTTGGTGTACAATTCTTATGGATCAATAGCCTACTTATAGTCTCACAAACTTGACGATCACTCAAAGTATACTTTCCTAACAAAGATAAAACTCTAAACAAAGACACTTTCCTAACATAAAGCAAATTTTAAATAGAACTCTTCTAGAACTCTCTAGAACTCAAACACCTTGCTTCTCAAGTAAACTCCAACTTCCAAATATCGCACAGTGTGTCAATAACGTATGTTGATCCACGAACCAAATCATCATATCTTGGTTTAACTTCCAACATCCTCCCCTAAACCAAGATATCATTCAACGAGAATTTTTTAACCCTCTTCTACTCCTTAGCTTCTTCCATTAATCAACGTCAACACACCCTTGTCTTTTCTCATCTTCTATTCCTCTTCTTCCATTGGTAAACGTCAACATACAACTATTAGAAACACTAACAATGGTAGCAGCACCCACTATTAGAATTACATAAAACTATTAGAAACACTAACAATGGTAGCAGCACCCACTATTAGAATTACTAACAATAGTAGTAGCACGTTCTTGTGTTTTCTCATTCTTCAAAGATACCACCAACAAACCCTTACTCCTTAATACTCGATTATAGCTTATCCCAATTTCATGATCCTACCGGAATTCCGTCATCATTATCCGATCAGCAAACTCAATTCAAAACTGCAGCACAAACTGCAACTCAACTAACAAACCATTCTTCTTCTTTCGCTTAATAGCAATCATCAAACACTCACTTCTTTTCACATTCTTCTTTATCGCAGCGGCACATCATCCTTAACAAACCCGAAACAAACCCGATACCAAATTCTGTAACTCATCACTGAGTATTGTAGCTCAACCTCATCTCTTGTTTACCTACTTCATTTTTTGTCACTACTGCAATGATCCATCTCACCTGATTTTTTGATATTTTCTGGTATAATTTCAGTCTCTAACAGCCATGATCCATCTCACCTTATTTTCTGATATTTCCCCGCATCATTGGCATTTACAACTCATGGGATGTTAACCCACTATTGTTGCTCTCTACAACTCATGGGATTTTCAGCCACTACTGTTGTTTTCACTTCTCAAATTCCACACTGAAATTTTTTCACTTCTCATGATCACACCCTTGTGACGTCTTTTCTCTTCACTCTCTCACCACCTCCTGGTGATTACTTCTCTTTCTTCACAACCTTACTATTTCTTTGTTCTAGTCACTTTTTTTTTAAAGCCGAAACTTTCGCACTTCTTTACTCTTCAAGATTCTCTCACAATCTTGTCGTCACGCTTCTGCCACAAGCATACTTCTTTACAAAGTCTTCCACACTTTGTAGGATTTCAAAGTTTCTACTACAAACTCTTCAACCACACTTTACTTCTTCCAACATGTTTGAGCTTAAACTCCAACATGCTACCATCCTCCCTTAAGCTCAAACATAACCACCGTGAACAGGTAGAAGCCTTTGTAACGAACAAACCACTGTAATCAACCATCACACACTAGATTTGTCCAACAGTGGATGGTAGAGATACCTTCTTGATAATTCCCTATACCATTCTAACCCATCTGTCAGCACCACCGTCTCTTCGACATCAGTTCTTCCTCTTGCGAAACCTCAATGCTCTGCCATAGCAACCCTTGTTCTTTGCAAACCACTTTTCATAGTCATCATAATCACATTTCTTAACTTCGAGCTCAAACCACTAATCAACTCAATCAAACTTTCCTTCACTGGCGCCAAACTACCCATTCCATGATCAGCAGCTAACCATTTTTGTAGAAAATCTGATATCAAAGACTTAATGAAACAAACGTATACTCAAACAATTCTCTCTATTGATGTAATTCAAACTCATGGTTCAACAGCCTATATATATTGTGTAACAGACTTAACGACTAAGAAAACACTTTCCTAATATAACTTAAACTCTAAACATAGAATTCTTCTAGAAACTCAAAACTCTAAACAATTTCCTAAGCCAAAAAAACTCCTCGATAATAAAGTTTCCT
Source organism: Papaver atlanticum (assembly GCA_023531105.1). Lineage (NCBI taxonomy): Eukaryota > Viridiplantae > Streptophyta > Magnoliopsida > Ranunculales > Papaveraceae > Papaver > Papaver atlanticum. Next base: position 11,042,011 of record JAJJMB010014022.1, read on the forward strand.
AATACTGTCACCTTCCAAATATAAACCAGTTTCCTAAAACTGACACCTTCCATATATTGTCTAGTTTCCTAAAACTGGCACCTTCCATATATTGTCCAGTTTCCTAAAACTGACACCTTCCATATATGACACACAGTATCAACTGTAGCATACTATCTTGGTTTAACCTTCAACATCCTCCCTTAAACCAAGATTACCTTTACTAATCATTCCAAGCTTTCCACGCAAGTAAATAAAAGTATTGGACTTCAAAGGCTTGGTGAAAATATTTGCTACTTGTTCTCCACTCTCACAAAATTCAACAGCAATCTCCTTGTTGCTCACAAGCTCTCTAATGTAATGATACTTAATATCAATGTGCTTACTCCTTCCATGAAGCACAAGATTCTTAGTCAATGAAATTGCATACTTGTTATCACAGATTGTTGTTGTAGGTGTCTTTTGTTCTGGAAACAATGACTTCAGCATCATTCTTAACCATACAGCTTGTGTAGCACAATTACTAGCAGCTATATATTCAGCTTCTGTTGTAGATAAAGCAACAACTTGTTGCTTCTTTGATGACCAAGAGAAAAATCTTGTTCCTAACTGAAATCCATAACCAGATGTACTCTTTCTTCCTTTTGTGTCTCCAGCCCAATCACTATTAGTAAAACCAACCAACTTTGGATCTTATGAAACAGTATAAAAGATTCCCAAGCTAGTTTCCTTTAACATATTTCATAATACGTTTTACAGCTTGTAAATGTGATTGTCTAGGTAATTCCATAAATCTACTAACCAATCCAACTGCATACATAATGTCAGGTCTTGTAGTAGTTAGAGATATCTGAGCCATCCAACAAGACACTTAAAGTCAGTTGAATTCACAAGCTCTCCTGATCATTCTTTTGTCAACTTCAATCTTTCTTCTACTGGTGTTAAAATTGGATTGCAATTATCCATCTTGAAACACTTTAGTATTCCTTCTGCATACCTTTGTTGATTGATAAAAAATCTTTTTTCAGTTTGTTGTACTTCTATGCCAAGAAAATATGACATTAAACCAAGATCTGTCATCTCAAACTCCTTCACCATATCCTCCCTGAATTCCTTGATCATCTCAGAACTATTTCCAGTAAATATAAGATCATCCACATACAAACATACTATAATATGATTGCCAAGAGTATCAGCTTTCAAATATAGAGTATGCTCATGTGGACATGTAAACCCTTTCTTAATGAAATAAGAATCTATTCTTGTATACCAAGCACGTGGTGCTTGTTTCAAACCATACAAAGCTTTATTTAGCTTGTATACTTGATTTTCCTTCCCCTCTATAATGTATCATGCTGGTTGTTCAACATAAACTTCTTCTTCCAATACACCATTCAAAAACGCTGACTTCACATCCATATGAAAAATCTTCCAATTCTTTTGCGCAGCTAAAGCAATAATCATTCTTACTGTATCAAGTCTTGCCACTGGTGCAAACACTTCAGAGTAATCTATTCCTTGCTTCTGTCTATATCCCTTAGCAACTAATCTTGCTTTCAGTCGATCAACTTCACCATTTGACTTGTATTTTGTTTTGTAAACCCACTTAACACCAATAGGTTTCTTACCTGGTGGAAGTGTTGTAAGTTCCCATGTGTCATTCTTCTCAATTGACTTCAATTCTTCATTCATAGCTTGTATCCATCCTTGTTCTTTAGAGGCTTCTTCATAAGCTACTGGATCACAATCTCCAAACAATGCAAAGTTAATCACTTCATCATCATCATCATCTCTTGTTAACACATAGTCATTCATTCTTGCTGGCATGATAATATTTCTTCTTGGTTTTGTATTTTCTTCTTGTTGTGGCGCAGCATCAATTCTAACTTCTTCTTGATGTTCAACATAATCATTCTGAGTTCTTACTTCTTCTTCAACTGTAACTGGTACTGTTCTGACAGTTTCTTTTGCTGTTGTAGCATTCCAATCCCATTGTGAATCTTTATCAAAAATCACATCTCTGCTAGTAATTATTTTCCCTGTTTCTGGATTATAAATCTTGTATCCTTTGGTTACTGAGCTATAACCAACAAGAATACACTCTTCACTCTTGTCATCCAACTTCTTTCTAAGTTCTTTAGGTACATGTGCATATGCAATGCACCCAAAAACTTTCAGATGTCTTACACTTGGTCTTGCACCCCTCCAAGCTTCTCCTGGTGTCATATTTTTCAAACTATTTGTAGGACATTTGTTGAGTAAGTATACTGCTGTGTCAACTGCATATCCCAAAAAATTCTTTGGTAAATCTTTTGTTCTTCTTATAGTTCTTGCCATCTACATTATAGTTCTATTCTTTCTCTCAGCAACACCATTCTGTTGTGGTGTATATCTAGCTGTTAACTGATGTTGAATACCATGTTCTTCCATGAAACTATCAACTACAGTATACTCTTTTCCTCTATCAGTTCTTAATATCTTGATGCTCTTACCAATCTGTTTCACAACATATGCTTTAAAACTTCTTAAAGCATGAAAAGCATCACTCTTTTGTTTAAGTAAATATACCCATGCTTTCCTACTATAATCATCAATGAAAGTTATAAAATAGTTATTACCTCCATGTGATGTAACTTCTATAGGACCACACAAGACATTATGAATAATCTCCAACTGTTGTTCAGCTTTTCTAGCTTTGTTAACTGGAAATGGATCTCTATGTTGTTTGCCAAAAATACAATTTTCACATCTTGATTCTGGAAGTTCAATGAAAGGTAACCCTGACACCATCTCCTTCTTTGCTAAATCTTGTAAACTGTTAAAGTTCACATGTCCCATTCTCTTATGCCATAACCAAGAATCATTATTTACACTACTGTTATAACAACATTATTTTTGATGCTGAATATTCAAAGGAAACAATCTGTTTTTAGTCATCTGTACTTTTGCTATCAACCTTCTTCTTCTATCTCTGATGAAGCAAAAGCCATTGTAAATATTCATAGTGTATCCTCTTTCAGACAGTTGACCCATGCTTAGTAAGTTTTGATGTAAACCTGGTACATAAAATACATCCATGATGTATGCTTTTGAACCATTCTTAAGAACAATTCCTATACTTCCTTTTCCCATAACTGGAATTGTAGAACTATTACCAAACTTCACATTTGATCTTACAGACTCATCAAGATTATCAAATAAGTCTTTTCTGCCACACATATGATTGTTACAACCAGTATCTAAGTACCACTTCAGTTGAGGTTATTCTTCTGCTGTATGACATGCAAGTAGCATGTTTTCAGCCTTCTTTTCTTCTTCTTCTTCTTGACTTTCAGCTATATTAGCTTTAAAGTTTGATTTATAATTATTTTCAGTAGTCTTTCTAGGTTTTGGACACACAGAAGCAAAGTGCCCAAAATCTCCACAGTTGTAGCACTGAAGTTTTTCTCTATCAACTTGTTTGCTTCCCTGATAACCTCCATTAGATCTTCCTCCAGTATCATACCTTCCTTGATATCCTCCATTGTTGGGTCTTCTTCCAGTGTTAGAACTTCCTTGATTATTAGTCCATCTGACTTGACTTTGAAGTGCTTCTTCAACTTGTTTTGCAGCAGCTATCTTCTCTAGCAATATTTGTTCATAAGCTTGTAATGAACCCAACAACTCATCAAGAGTCATAGTTGCAACCGTGTTGCATTCCTCTATAGCAGTAACCTTTGATTCAAACTTCTAAGGCAAGCTTCTTAAGATCTTCTATACAATTGCAGAATCTTCTATGGTATCACCATTAGCCTTTATCTCATTGACAAGATTCAGTGTTTTTGATAAAAATTCTGATATTGTTTCAGTAGTTTCCATCTACAATAATTCATACTTTCTCTTCAAGGTTTGTAATCTAACCTTCTTGACCTTGTCAGATCCTTTGTAATAGCTTATCAAACCATCACATGCTCTTTTAACTTCTTTAATGTAGATAACTCTATCCATGAGAGATTCATGAATACCCTGATGAAGAATATATGTAGCTTTAGAATTCTTTTTCCTGTTTTCTGTTAAAGTTGCTTGATGAGCTGCTTCAACTACTGCTCCTTCTGCTGGTTCTACATGACCATTTTTCACGATATCCCACACCTCTTGGTATATAAAAATATTCTCCGTCTGTAACCTCCAGTGTTCAAAGTTTTTACCTTCAAACACCGGTACCTTAATTGAACTTAAACTTGTCATCTTCTTTAACTTAACAACTCATACCCACAGCCCTAGAATCTGATACCAGTGCTCTGATACCAGATGTAGAAAATCTGATATCAAAGACTTAATGAAACAAACGTATACTCAAACAATTCTCTTTATTGATGTAATTCAAACTCATGGCTCAACAACCTATATATATATATATATTGTTTAACAGACTTGACAACTAAGAAAACACTTTCATAATATAACTTAAACTCTAAACATAGAATTCTTCTAGAAACTAAAAACTCTAAACAATTTCCTAAGCCAAACAAACTCCTCGATAATAAAGTTTCCTAATACTGTCACCTTCCAAATATAAACCAATTTCCTAAAACTGGCACCTTCTGTATATTGTCCAGTTTCCTAAAACTGGCACCTTCCATATATTGTCTAGTTTCCTAAAACTGACACCTTCCATATATGACACACAGTGTCAACTGTAGCATACTATCTTGGTTTAACCTTCAACAATATTCAAGGTTAAGTCACAAACCTTGAAGGTGCCAGTTTTAGGAAACCGGTTTATATTTGGAAGTTTCCTAATATTCAAGGTTTGGTTTTTTGATAATAACTGTCGACCCTTGGTGAAGACATCACATGTATTCTAATCCTTTACGCGCAGTAAATCTTCATCAAAGAATCACCTCTAACAAGAAAAACTAAAAAGTTTCCAAATATTGTACCTTCCAAATATTATTCAGTTTGAATTTCCTCTCGATACAGCTCGTTTCCAAATATTGCACCTTCCATATATTGTTTAGTTTCCTAATATTGTCACCTTCCAAATACCAACCAATCTTCACCAGCCTTGTTTAACTTGTTCTTCTCGACCACAATTCAAAGGTTCCATCTCCTGGCCTGACCTTCTAGATTTCTGCACGAGCATTATTTTTTCTTCTTCTTCTTCTCTTCTCGATTGCACGTCACAGCTAACCATGGCAATCATCAGCAACAAATTTTTTTTAGCTTTCAAACCCTAACACAGCTTGACAGGTTGTTGCACAATTCTTTTAACTCATCAGAACTTCGCACACGACTTCTCTTTTAATAAAAACAATTCTCAACCACCGAAACTTATGAATATTCTCTAACTCTTTCTCCTTCTCCTCTCTCTTTCTCTCACCTTGCTCTGATACCATATGTAGGATCGAGCAAGAGAGAGGAGAGCACAAACACGGAAGCAAAAAGACTACTTTCATAATATTGGTGTACAATTCTTATGGCTCAATAGCCTACTTATAGTCTCACAAACTTGACGATTACTCAAAGCAAACTTTCATAACAAAGATAAAACTCTAAACAAAGACACTTTCCTAACATAAAGCAAACTCTAAATAGAACTCTTCTAGAACTCTCTAGAACTCAAACATCTTGCTTCTCAAGTAAACTCCAACTTCCAAATATCGCACAGTGTGTCAACAACGTATGTTGATCCACGAACCAAATCATCATATCTTTGGTTTAACTTCCAACATTAGATTCGAGATTCATTATTGATTAGTTACACTAAGATATCTGACATTTCGATCAAATATCTTACATGATGGCCGCTGGCTGATTAGTGGTCATTGGTGTGGACCTATAAGATGATCACACAAAGACTAATTAAAGGATTTGCTATGGGAAAAGTAGACAAGAGTTTACACGGTAAAACCATGCTTGACATGATTCAGCAGCTATCACATGAAAAAGCCAGTCCCGGAGGCAAACGCATGCATCGTATTATGTTTCCATATTAGTTGTGCGAATCTTCTCAGTGTTCCCAAATCCCACTGATAACCATGACTACGAGAAGTGACTTTAATAGACAAAACAATGCACTTAAGTTTTATTTTTCAAGTTACACAAAAAAACATCCGGCCCCTCACCAGATAAAGCTAATGGAAAGTGCGAGTGTCTGGCCACTACTAACGTCTAGCGATGATCATACTTGGTAGTGTTGTTTGTCATGTTGGTCATACTTGTACGGCCCTCCTAAAAAAAAAAAAAAATTCAGATTTTTAGCCATCAAATGAAATAAATGCAGAAAAGTACACTAAGAATGGTAAGATTGTTGAGGTATTTGTATCTTCTTATCGGTCGCAACAAAAGAATTAATGGACTAATTTCAAAAAAAAAACAACAACAAGATTGTTCACATTTTGTAGTTTGTTCTGTATTCTGCATTTTTTTATATTACTTAGCAAAAAAAAAAAAAAAAAAAAAAAAATTTGTTCTGTATTCTGCATTGTTTGATACATCCATAAAACGATTTTATTTTTCTATAAGAATGCGAAGGTTCAACTTAAATTGAATTCTGATCGGTATTAACAACCAGATGGAGTCTTCTGTCATAATGCGAGAAAAGGGATATTTGATCAAGTGATATGTGTACGTGAGGCTTAGATTTGGAATATTTATGACATAGTCTCTTTATTGCACCACTTTTAGGAGGCAAAGGAATGAATGTTTTTTCCTTTTCAAATCCAAATCCAAAGTCTTTTCCAGTAGCAAGTACCGGGTCGACTAGAGAATATTTCATAAAAATATAACATAGTTTTTACGCCGGCCTGTCAGAGCCTTACACAACTTGCACTACGGCAAGCAAAAATATCTCATAAAAATATAACATAGGAGTTCCAGTGTTTTTTCCTTTTATCACACTAAAATAAAATGAAAGTTCTTTTATGATATTTGAAAGCAAGGCCAGCGGCATTACAAATGCACCCACGACCCACCAAAAACAAAGTTACCTGCACTCACCAAAAGGTAAGTAAGCACTCCATGGACCATGGGGGTATCCATTAGATAACAATTAAATAGTGAAGATTATGTAATCCGTAGCATGTTTAGTAATAAGCAATTATGTATATGGTAATGCCGGAAATGTAAAAGCCAAGTATGTTCAACACTGGAACTCCTGAATTATTGCTTTTACAAAGTCGACATCAATTTGACAAGAAAGAGGACATGTCAAAAGAAAGCAATAATCACGGCTGTCAACTGGTTTAACGAACTAATTATATGAAACATGTCCCTTAAGTGGTGTAATCATCAACAAGCGTGCATGGTTATCTTCCGCCAAGCACTATGACAGGGGTTATTTCTTCCCTATCATTTCAGTGGGGGAAGGGATATGGGTCACAAGACAGCCTCACTATGGTATGTTTTCATCCCTTCCCTACATTGCATGGAAATTCAATTTTCGTGTGAATAGTACCAAACGGAATCTCAGTTTATTTTTTTTCTTTTTTCTTTCCCCAAATTTTATTTCTACGGGTTAAGTTAATTATTATTTATGAGTAAAAAAAAATTGAAGACAAAAAATTGGAGATATAATAGGAAATAAAGAGTTTTAGTAGAAATAAAAGAGTTAAAAGTGTAAAACAAGAGTAAAACTAAAAATTCTAAAATCACACGGAAACTGAGTTTCCGTAAAGTAGGTTTTTAAACGGAAACTGGGTATATGTGCCATTTCCTTTCCCTATAAGGTGGATCAGATCTAATCCACTTTCAAATGTAGGGAAGGGATATCCCTTGTTTTAAGGGATATGAGAGATCATACAAGATGGATTTTGAGAAATTTCCCTACATTTAGGGGATAGGAAAGGAAAATTGACGACCATAGTGCTTGCCCTTACAAATTAGTGAGTTATTTTAAAAAGCTGCATAATTAGAGGAAATACACTTCGACCAAACTAACACGAGTACTTGAAACGTCTAATGTAATTGCATCTCAGTAATTATGTGTCCTCTAGCAACCAGGGACGGATCTAGGATCTTAGCTAGGGCGGGGTTATTTTCTACATTCGGGGTTAGGCTCCGAAGGCAGTTGAAGTTCTTAGATAAGAAAATGATAGCAACATGTTTAATGTTTAGTAGGTTTTTTTATCTAATTTATCGAAAATGATTTGTGACTCCCAAAATCCCTACTCCCATTGCTCTTAACATTAGGTGGCATACACCTAGGATAGAGTTTCAATTGATTGTGAAATATCTCCTAAATATATATTACCGGATTAAACGGTAAGTGAGAGAATAAACTGTTTTTTTGTTGTTGTTAATTCGTTAATATACAAAATCTTGATCTTCTCGAATTGAGAGTCTTCTTCTTCTTTGCGAATCACCGTCAACGGTTTCTTTACCCTGGTATTTTATCTCAAGTTCTTTGTATGCTGTTGTAGATGGACGTGGATGGTGAAAACTTCAACTATATTACTGATAATGAGGATGTGGACGAGGACGATGAGGATTTCGAGTTTAGCGGCACTAAGGAAGTTGAAGAAACCGTGGAAGGTGATGATGATGAATGCATAGACAATGAAATACATGCTGGTAAGATTTTTGCCACTATTCGTGAAATAGAATTAGCATATAAAAGATATGGAAAAAGACTAGGATTTGCAGTCAGTAAAAAAACCCATCGCAAGAATGAAGTGGGGTTTATCAGAAGTGTGTCTTACTGTTGTAATCGTCAAGGAAAACCCAGTCAGAATAAAAACCCTGCTAAACAAAATAAGACAAACAGGTGTGGGTGTAAAGCTGGATTAACTGCACGTTTAATCCATGGTGATAAATGGGAGGTTTCAACCTTCCATGCCCTGCACAATCATTTAGTTGTTAGTCCCAGCAAAACCCGGATGATGCCTTGCTATCGAGAGGTTCCTCCAAATGTTAAACACCGTCTCGATGCTAATGACCAGTCAGGAATTAAGATGCATAAAAGTTATATTTCAATAGTTAATGATCACGGAGGATACAATAATATGACTTGTACAGAAAAGGATTGTAGAAATATCATTAAAGAGCTAAGAGTGTTGAGGCTAGGAGAAGGAGATGCCACTGTTATAATAAGATACTTTATGAACAAGGTAAGCCAAAAATCAAACGAGCACTTATATTTTTATTATGCTGTTGATGTGGATGAAGAAAAGCATTTGAAGAAGGTGTTTTGGGCTGATAATTGGTGTAGAGAAGCGTATAAGGAATTTGGTGATGTTGTTAGTTTTGATACTACTTACTTGACCAACAAATATAACATGCCTTTTGCTCCTTTTTTCGGCGTGAATCATCAAGGACAGTCTATATTACTTGGTTGTGGGTTGCTATCAGATGAACGAGAGGAAACTTTTGTATGGTTATTTAATGAATGGCTGAAATGCATGTCTGGGTGTCCTCCTCGAGCAATCATCACTGACCAAGCTAAGGCAATGCAAAATGCGATTAAAACTGTTTTTCCTGCTGCCAGACATAGATGGTGTATATGGCACATTATGAGTAAATTTCCAGAGAAGTTTGGCATGTACTCCAAAAGGGAGAAAATAATATCTACTCTGCAAGAATTGATATTTGATGCACAAACTCCAGCTGGGTTTGAAACACGTTGGCAAAAGATGTTGCAAAAATATTCCTTGGAGGCCAACAAATGGTTAAGTGATTTATATGATGATAAAGAAAAATGGATACCATGTTTTGTGAACGACATATTTTGGGCTGGTATGTCGTCGACCCAACGGAGTGAAGGCATGAACGCTTTTTTCGATGGTTTTCTCCAGCCGAAAACATCTTTGAAACAATTTGTTGAGCAGTTTGAACAAGCACTGAGAAAAAAAGTGGAAAAAGAGTTGGTTGCAGATGCCGAGTCATTAAAGTATATTAAGACTTTTACTAAGAATCCGTTTGAGCAACAACTTCAGCAGTTGTACACTAATGAAAAATACATGGAGTTCTCACATGAAATAAAGGAATAATTCAGCTTCAAGAGTCATCGTAATTGGTGACGTAGAATAGTTTATTTACATGGAATTTCGTCGAACTTGATTAGTATCTTAGCTAGGCAATTAGGACAGTCTGCAGCAACAGCTGCGCAGAATATCAATGCTCAAACTGGTTTCATATATATGCTTCCAGTACTATCTGCATAGTCTTTCATCAATTTAATCTGAAATCTTATTTTGGAATGATGAGTACGATGACTTGAACTACTGACTTTAGAGACTGCCTCTTGTGCAGGTAACATGCTTCACCATAGAACTCATTTATGCAGGATAGGTGCATTTTGTGTGGTTGTTAAGAGACCTCAGGAGCCCTGTGTTGGGACTCATTGTCTGATGTCCTAATGCATTTTTCAGATTTATTATTTGTGGCAAGGACTTGGGTTGTTAACTCTGTGCACTTCACAATTGGATGCCTGTTCTAATCTCCCTTAGGCCACTGGATGTGATAATCCTACCTCATTTTGGGCTAACATCAACGATGTTGATGGCCTGTAGTTGCTGCAGAATATGACAAGCAATTGAACCATTTCTCTTGGAGAAACGGGGTGAACGACTTCCATTCTTCTTGGTACTAAACATACGAGTAGTAGCTTTCCAAACTCCGTCTATGAATGGAACATCTAGAATTCGCTTGGTACTGAACATAAGTTTTGTTATCTTAGCCGTTAAGTTTAATCGACGGCTCAAAGGATTAAAAAAAAACAATAAATTCTCACACTTACCGTTTAATCCGGCAATATATATTTAGGAGATATTTCACAATCAATTGAAACTCTATCCTAGGTGTATACCACCTAATGTTGGGAGCAATGGGAGTAGGGATTTTGGGAGTCACAAATCATTTTCGCTAATTTATAATCATGTTGCTTGGAGTTTTTCTTTTTCAAAATGATCCCGGATGCAAGTTACAAGAACTTGGAATAATATTCGGAATGGTCAACAAATCAATGAAATTAATTTTTCAATGAATAGCATAACACTTGGTACTGGTAAGTGGTAACGGACTTGGTCAATAAACTCAAGATTTCCGTACATTTCTCATGTGGGCTGGTAGTAATAGTGGGCTTATTCTATAAAATTACATGGATCGCTAAATTTATTAGAATGATGTTTTAGGGCGTACATGAAAATTTCAGGGCATACTGAATTAAAACAAAAATGGATTGTAAATAGTAAATCCAAAAGCCCTTTAACCAAATATTTTAAGTAATGACAAATTTACCCTTTTTGTATTGGTGTTAATAATAATGATCAGCTCTTAATAATTTGATTAGTGTTTAATGTTTCCTCCCCTTCCAATATCGCTAATTAACGTTTCCTCCCCAAATAGATTGAAATTAGTGTTTCCTCCTATCGTTAGGAATTCCATCCATTGCTCGGTTAGCTGAGTCAGCGCCTGTGCACGCGTGGCATAAATTGTACACGTGTTTCGTGACCTTCCTAAAATACCCTCAACTAAGAACCAACATACGTAGCCGCAACCACCACCTTCTGATCTGAATTAGTTTATCGATTCTCATCACCTTCATTCACCAGCAGCTCTATCAGCAACACAAAAACTCTTCTCCATATTCTCAAACACCACTGTATCTTTACCAGTATAACAATACCCCAGTAAACCCATTAAATCCATTGTTCTTATCCAACACGACCCTCAATTCCATTTCTCAATCCTTTCACAGAACCCTAATTTCACAATCTACATCCTCGAGCTGTTGTTGTTCATATTCAACCAAAACCCCATCTTCCTTATTCTCTGTAAACCCGATCTCCATTGCTGTAGCTTCATCTCTAACAACTCTGAATTCATATCCATCTATCTCATCTCAGATTCCAAACACCATCAGTTTCCATTGAAACTTACCATCAACAGTGGCAAATCCCCAATTCCGGACACTAATTCAAAGCCTAACTTCATTTTATGTCAATCCATCTCTTCAATGCTTAACCAACACCCATCTTCGCAATCTAAATCAACCACCAAAACCCATTAATTTAACGACATCATCAACTTCTTGTAATCTCGTCACCATGTTGTTGTCAAATTAAGATTCGGATCAAACCCACTCTTAATTTCTTTTGATTGGATTGTTACATGAAGTTGCAGATGAAGAATATAGGGTTTGGTACTGAGATTGATTTGAGTATCTGGGTCTGATGATTCTGTCTAGGGTTTGATTCGAATTGGAGATCGAGAAATTGAATCTAGTGAATCGATGAATGATGATGTAGGGTTGGTAGAAGATGGATTTGGTGATTTTGAGTTGAATTAGATGAATATAGAGAGTGGGTCTGGGTTTGATTGATGTTGCTGGTCAGTTACAGATGGATAGTTAGGGTTTGTTGAATCGAGCAGAGAAAGAGATGAGGCTGGTGGAGATGAGATTGTGTTGCTACGATAAACGGGTGTTCTGAGTTAAAAGGAGTTTTCGGTGATACTGTGTTGCCATTGAATATGCAGACGAGTGAATAGAGTCTCAGTTTCAGGGAAGAAGATGTAAATCAATTTAATTTACCCGAAATGGATGAGGGTATTCTGGTAAGTTTGTTCGACACATGTATATTTTTGCCACGCATATATCCTTGCTGACTCAGCTAACTAGAAGTTGGATGGAAAATGTAACGATGGGAGGAAACACTGATTTCAATCTATTTGGGGAGGAAACGCTAATTAGCGATTTTTATAAGGGAGGAAACGCAAAATAACCCATTAAGTTATAAAAATTTGTGTTGATGATAATTTTTGGGGAAGAAAAAAAAGTTAGGTTTTTTTGGAGAAGAAAATAAAGTTAGGTTTTTTTGGAGAAGAAGAAGGGGAAGTGAGGAAAAACTTGTATTTTGATTCAAACATCTATGAGGAACCCAAAGCTTTTTAATACACAGGTATATATCTATTTTATGTTTAATTTCATTTTTGTAGGTTGAAATCATCAAAAAAAATTAAAAAAATTTATCGCTGGTTCGGCAAGCCAGGTATAGGTTCGGCTTATAATTATCAGCTGAACCCACCTGGTTCATTACAAATGATGAACAGTTCGTCTCACTGAAATGTTTGAAGTTATCGGTCGAACTTGTATTTTTGTTACTAGTTCGGCTTATTTGAAAATTTTCATAACAAGCCGAACCTATTCCTGAGAGTTGTTCGTAAAAAAACTTGTTAATGTTCGGCTTATGTGGTGAATATCGTGATAGCCGAACCTTCAAGGCTAGGTTCGGTTTGCTCGTTAATTAGTATATGTGCCGAACTTTGTCATTAAATTTCCTAAACGAATAGTAAACTGGACGAACCATGTTCGGCTCAAAATTAAAGTCATTGAATAAGCCGAACAACAATTGAACCTCATATCAGTTTAAGGTTCGGCTTAACACTCATATAAATTTTAAGCCGAACTGTTCATATACACTTTCAGGTTGAAATTATCAAGAACAGTTCGGCTCAAAACTCAACTCAATTATGAGTCGAACCCAATACTGTTACCGTGAAAAACCCTAGTTTTTTAGGAATTAAACCCAATTAGAAGACGTTTTTGAACACCTACTCGTTGTTTTTTCCTTCGTACGAACCATTATGTAGTTGAGTTCAATCGACGATTAAATTTTCACGAATCAACGATTAATCACGGTGATGAATTTTTTTTCTTCTCGTGAGGGAGGGGAAGATCGTTCGACTAGAGACGAAGATGAAGAAATGATAGAAATTGATTTTAGGTTTTTATATTAAGGGTAAGGATAAATTAGTAATTTAAACGATTTAAGGGTATATGAATAATTGAACTACCCACTAGATACCCCTTAAAAGGTCACCCTAGATGGGATTATTATTTTGTATCCCCTGAAATTTTCTTGTATGCTCTAAAATTAAGTCAAATATCTGTACTAAAAATTTTGGTGGCCAAATTCAGGGACGGGCTATAGTCCGGGTTAGCCCCTTAATATGCCCTTCCCTGCTAACAACTATAATCACGTAATTCTCTCTCAGTACATGACTCCCAAAATTAAATCCAATGACAGGATTGAAATGTCATATAAATACACGTTGAAGAATGCCCACAAAACCAATTGGACATATTTCACGAATGCATGTAGTGTATATTGGGTGATCACTGGCATTGTCACCCAGCAACTTGAAGTCTGGAAGACTAATAGCCTTAGCAGTCGCAACAAATCGATTTGGCCTCTTATCCAAATGATATTGTATGGGAGACTTGGAAGGAGAGGAATAGACATATGCATCATGCATGGCACAAGACCAATGGAGATGAAGGGGCCGGAGGCTTTAATCAAAAAAGTCAATTATCCTTTGGACTACCGTAAACTAAACTGCAAACTTATTTGTTGTCCTCTCATCGTTATCACGATTACGTAGTAAATTAACCTAATTCATAGTTGCCAACATGGACCCCATATGTTCTTTTAATTTCTCTATTTCAGTCTTCAGTAACGTTGCTTGGTTTTAAATATTGTTCTTTTGATTTCTCTATTTCATCAATATTTATTCATGATTAGTTTTAAAACCAAACAACGTTACTGAAGACTGAAATAGAGAAATCAAAAGAACAAATGGGGTCCATGTTGGCAACTATGAATTAGGTTAGTTTACTACGTAATCGTGATAACGATGAGAGGACATGTACTGATATTTCTTTTCAATATATATTTTTGTTGGAACTGTGTGCCTAAATATAGACTGATTCTACTGGTACTGGTGTTATTAGGTGTTTATTGATGTAATATAAGTAAATGTACCCTAGAATGATATAAGTTATCTATTATATAATTTGACTAAATTGTAGTCTTTTAAAGTATTTGGATACATTAACTAAGTTGTAGTCTTTTTTAATGTATCGTTGCAAAGACTATGTACACTTAAGACTATAAGGAAAGGTTGAGTCGGGGCCGTAAGGCCCAGATGATACCTATAGTAAAGTATAATGTTTACGTTACAATTGAAGATATTTTGGTTATATGTAGATATTGAATCACAAGGTAGTTGTTAAATCTCATGGAGAGCTATCGGTCACAAGCTAAATTTTCGACCATACAAGAGATTTGGTCAGTTTGAAATTCGATGTCACAATGGTCAATGTGTTATCTCGAAGCCAACGTGACAATTTTGGGTCACATGGATCTTAAATAACATTGTCATGCCCAAAATTTGCCGGGCTATCCAAAATAGCTTCATGGAAAATAGAAGAACAAGTTACTATTGAACAAAGAGAGAACAAGGAATTAGGGGTTTTGATACATTCTCATTAGTCTTGTACACTCTTCAAATAAATTTTCCTAGGAATAAAATATATTAAATTTTTAAGCATATCAAACGAGAATAAATATGGTAATCAGAAGATTTCGTCTTAAAACGAGTTTATGTAATTCTCTAAGGTTATTCAATGTAACCGAATGAAATCTTGAATCAAATGAATTTTTCTTGTAATCGACTAATGCATATATTTATACATGTCCAATGAGATGAAACGAATTTTATAGTCAAATGAGTTTGTAGTTGGAATTGACTGTGTAAATCTGTAAGCATATCCATGAGATCAAATTAAGTCTAGCGTCATGCAAATCATTGATGAAATCGACATATGTAAATCACTATGTATATTTATTGAGATCGTTTGAATTATAGTGTTGGATGAATATATTTCTTAATCGGTTTATATAAATCTCTACAATTATAAAGTTCTTCGATAATGAGTTCTGCAAAAAAAAAATTTACAAAAAATGGTACAAAACAAAGTACATTCAACACGACCTAAGATCAATCTACAAATTGAAACATGTTAGAGCATTGCTCGGTTGAACACACAAGTTTTGTTATCTCAAGCTTGTTGTCAATGTTAAGTGATCAAAACTATATCTTGATTTCTAGTCCACTAAGTCAAGTCTCGGACTAGGTTAGAATTTGTAGTTGAGTATCAGACATCACCCTTGAAGACTGAAGATCGACGAAGGCATTTGGAGAGCTTCTGTATCA
The DNA here is from genome assembly GCA_023531105.1 of Papaver atlanticum. Taxonomy (NCBI): domain Eukaryota; kingdom Viridiplantae; phylum Streptophyta; class Magnoliopsida; order Ranunculales; family Papaveraceae; genus Papaver; species Papaver atlanticum. The sequence continues at coordinate 11,057,965 of JAJJMB010014022.1, forward strand.
GGTATGTGAAGACTGAACCATTCTATTTTTGCTCACTATCTTACCATTCTACCTGTTGAGACTATGTGGTATGACTTCTGATAGATTTACAAAGAAGAAGTTTTGAGTCAAGTTTGTCTTGCGAAAAATCTCAAAATATGATTCTAAGCAAAGATGTTCAACGGTCCTTAACAATATTAGTTCTATGAATTAATTTGTGGATCAACTGAAAATTACCCATGCAAATGATTTTATCACTTGGGATTTGGGAATATTTCAAACATCAGAAGAGAGAAATATTGAACTTACTGATATTTGTACTCTGGGTAAGTTGGCAAACCAGTTTGCAAACCACAGATATCTGAGTTTCAGAAATACAGGAAGGTTGGTGAAACAGTTCGCAAACCACAAGTTCGGTTGGGTACAGTTCACGAACCCGGTTGGAAAACCGTGGTGAACTGAATTTTCAGAGTAGGTATAATAGGATAGCAGTTGGCGAACCCGGTTCACAAACCATTGTCAACTGACTTCGGTAGTCTTGTAGGGTTGGCAATCACGGTTCACGAACCGTTACACCCTGACTCGTGAATAATCCATGCGGTTGGCTAACCATCCTACCAACTATCCTAGTTTATATTTTAGTATATGCTCAAAGACTTATTTTCATAATATGTTTAACATTACTAGAACTCTCTTAAACACTTCTGTGACTTCATTGATCACTTGAACACTTATGTGCGAGTTTCATGTTTAAACTCTTAAGTGTTTAAATGAATATCAAATTACTTTTAGTTTGTTGGCTAACTTTCCAAACCGAATGGTAATTATACACGGTTCCGTAACCGGACTTAAGTGTATATTCCTCTATTGTATTTTTCAAGAATACAGTTTGCTTGATTCTCAAGTTATCTTAGATTGAATTCTAAGCAACCCTCTGTCTTGGAAAAACTATAAATAAAGATGCTCTTTCAACTGGGAAAATTAATCCCTGACACTTTGTGTCCTAGTTGATTCTAGAGTCGTCCTCTATTGACAATAGGTTTCCTCTAAGAAACATAATTAGGTTTACGACTAAAAGACTTCGCTTTGGGGACTTCTAAAGCCATGTCCGACTATCTTTACCTTGATAGTTCGTTACATGATCTTGGTTTTCTGTTATCGAGGTTCTCGTAATCTCTTTAAGGCAAGATAAATAGAAATCGCAAAGTTATTTTCGTATCAGACTTTATGATTCCTCAAGATATATATCTGAAAACTGATCTTAGTTGATCTTTCAAAGATTGTTCTAGAGAGGTGGTTAAGAATCTAGGTTGCTCTTCGGAAGTCGTAAGTTTCGAATTTATGAAATTTTCTAGCTTTGTCTATTGCAAACAGATTTCCACACCTTGATCTTTGATCTAAACGGGAATCAAATATGTTAGAGCATTGCTCGGTTGAACCCACAAGTTTTTTTGTTTCAAGCTTGTCAATGTTAGGTGATCAAAACTATATCTTTATTTCTAGTCTACTAAGTCAAGTTTCGGATAGGTTAGAATTGTAGTTGAGTATCATAGATCACCCTTGAAGACTGAAGATCGACGAAGATATTTGTAGAACTTCTGTATCAGGTATGTGAAGACTGAACCATTATATTTTACTCATTATACCATCATTCTATCTATATAGACTATGTCGTATGACTTATAGTAGAATCACAAAGAAGATATTTCGAGTCAAGCGTGTCTTGCGAAAAATCTCGAAATATGATTTAGCGACTGGATGTTCAAAAGTCCTTAACAATATCTGTTCTATGAATTAATTTGTGGATCAATTGAAAATTTCCAATGCAAATGATTATATCACTTGGGAATGTTTCAAACATCAAAAGAAAGAAATATGAACTACTGGAATTTCTACTCAGGGTAGATTGGCGAACTCAGTTTGCAACCATAAATATCCGACATTCAGAAATACAGGAAGGTTGGTGAAACAGTTCGCAAACCACAAGTTCGGTTGGGAACAGTTCACGAACCCTGTTGGCAAATCGTGGCGAACTGAATTTTACTACTTGGATAAATAGGCTAGCAGTTGTCGAACCCTGTTCATGAACCGTGGTCAACTGAGTTTGGTAGTCTAGTAGGGTTGGCGAACTCGGTTCACGAACCGTAGCACCATGACTCGTGAACACCGTTATACCAATTGTCCCGACAATTTTTAACAGATGCTTAAAGACTTATTATTTTAATATGTTTAGCATTGCTGGAACTCTTTTAAACACTTCTAGTACTTAATTGATTACTTAAACACTTATGTGTTTGTGTCATGATTAATTTTTTAGGTGTTTAAATGAACATCAAATAACTTTCTGTTCTTTGGCTAACTTGCCAAATCGAACAGTGATTATACGCGGTTCCGTAACCGAACCTATGTGTATATTCTTCTATTGTATTTTGAAGACCTAAATTGTTTGCTTGATTCTCAAGTTATCTTCCTTGAATTCTAAGCTAACCATGGTCTTTAAAAACTATAAATATAACATCTCTGTCAACTGGGAAATTTAACCCCTGACACTTTATGTCATAGTTGATTTTAGAGTCGTCCTCCATTGACCTTTTAGGATTACGACTAAAAAACTTCGCTTTGGGGATTCGTGAAGCAAGGTTCAACTATCTTTACCTTGATAGTTCGTGAATCCTGATCTTGCTTTTTTGTTATCAAGGTTTTCATAATTTCTTTCAGTCAAGATAGATAGTAATCGCAAAGTTATTTTCATTTCAGACTTTGTGATTCCTCAAGATAGATATCTAAAGACTGATCTTAGTTGATCTTTCAATGATTTTCTTGAGAGGTGGTTAAAAATCTAGGCTTCTCTCCGGGAGTCGTAAGTTCCGGATTTGTGAGGTTTGCTAGCTTTGTCTATTGCAAACAGGTTCCGACACCTTGATTTTTGATCTAAACGGAAATCAAATAGGCTTATCTGTTAGAGGAAGATTGGTATCAAAAGTCTTCACTTCGGGTGAAGCAACTCTTAGGCTGTAAAGGACGTCAGCTAAGGGAATCAAGAGCGTAGAACCCTACGAGATTCAAGAGACGTAAGGAGTGCGACTGTAGCTGAATCGCTTGGAGGGTGGATTCGGTCTCAACTACATTCCAGTCCAAAATATGATAGTAGGATAGTGTCTATAGCGACTTAATACAGTATGGTGTTCAATCTGGACGAGATCCCGTTTTTTTGTTGTTGTTATTGTGGCTTTTTCTGTAACAAAATTTTTGGTGTCTTATGTTTTTCCTTTTCCATATTATATTGTTTATCTTTATAATTGGATTTACACAGGTTTGTACGTATTCAACCTAAGTAGATACGTCCGCTTAATTGTAATCGGTTAACAATCTCATGAAAGATAGATAACAAGATTAATCATTTGGCACAATTCCGATTGAATTATTTGGATATGACTAGATTGATCTTGGATATTGATTTTTGAGATCGTCCAAGTATTCTGCTTAACAATCAGGTTCACGAACCTTGTGTCTATATACATACTGATTGAGTAGAGGTTGAGATATTAACTCTATATACATATTGTCAAGGATCATTAAGTGGGTATATTTGCAATTCTATTGAGTTTTGTCTATACAGGTTGCCAAATGAAAAAGTTGGGTGTATCTGGAATCCCTTGCGTTTTCAAAAATAACACAAATCGTCAAATACCCGTAACCTTAGCATATAAAGATGGAGTGGTCCTGTAAGGGTCCATTTGGCACGATGTAGTTGGAGGAGGGAATGCAGTCAAAGGGTGTGGAAGGAGAATGCATTAGGAAATTCAGTGTATGGCATGACCCAAACAAGCGACATAGGAACTACCCTCGTAGTCGAATTATACCTCGCATAATTCCAAACTAGTTTACAATGAAGTTTGGATGGGGTTTCAGATCAACGATAATCCTAATGAGGTTCTGCAAAACTAGCTGGAGGAAAATTTAGGGTATATATTTGACTATAAGGTTTGTATTACGTGGAATCTATGGAAAGTGAGGAATGATATCATCCTTTATAATGGTTCTTTTTGTACAAGTTTGATTCTGCAAAGATCATCTCATGATTTCAGTCTCTGCACCACAATTCCTTCCGAAAACGAAGCCGCAGATCAGTTAAATTCATCATCTCAGTTAGGCTTCACCAGCAGACTGTTATGTCAAAATAAACGTAGATGCTTCTTTTATTTCAAACAATGATGCTGCTGGAGCGATTGCACAAGATCACAAGGGTGTATTTCTAGGTTGTGAAACAATAATTTTTGATGCTAGTTCTCCACTTTTGGCAGAGTCATTTGCTTGCAGACTGAGTGTTTCTATGGTAAGAAGATTATCTTTCAGTAGATAATCATTGAAGGAGATGCGAAAAATGTCACAACAGCTGTATAAGGGGATTCTAGAAACATCCCGTGGAGTATTCGTTCAGTGATATTGGACATTCGAAGTAAATTCAAAGTCAACTGGCACATATGTTATGGCAATTTGCTGTGCACAACAATGTAAATAATAGATACAATACTAGTTCTCCACCGAAATGTATTTCCTCAAACCTCAACCTAAATGAGGTAATTTAATAAATCTGAGCTCTTAAGCCCGTCTTTCCTTCAAAAACAAAACAAAACATGGGTATTCAATGACGGGTTTTGTTATCTTGTATATCCATGCACAAGATAAGAGCCAATCATTGGTCAGGAAAGTGTAAAAAACAATAAAATATGCGAGAGAGAATGCTTATTTGCATTGGAATGCATTTGTAGAGAAAGAAGTTCAAAAATCCATGAATCTTTGCATTCTCCGATGCAAAGAACCATTTTGTCTGATAAATAGGCTGAAATAAAAAAGTAAAAGTATATTTTTTTTTCAAAAACGTAGGTAGTATTACTTTTTACACTTTCGTATGCCAATGATTGACTCTTATCTTCCATGCACGAGAAACCAAAACCTTCCAAATAACGGCCTCTACTACGCCTTTGACTAATGGGAAAATAATCGTTTGGTCCTTTTTTAGGTGGTCCCATGTTTGTTTGGTCCTTTGGGAAAACGCCTTTACTGTTTGATCCATAATTATTTAAAAATATTAAATGGTCCAAAGTACCCTTCCGTGTTAATTTCAACTTATTTTTTGTAGCAGTTCATTCGTCAAAATGAACTCCTGTTAGTTTCTACTTAATTTTTCAGAAAACCTATATAAACCAGAGTTCATTCCAGAAATGAACTCCTGATAAAAACCTATATAAACCAGAGTTCATTCCAGAAATGAACTCCTGATAAAAACCTAAAAAAACATAGTTCATTCCAGAAATGAACTCCTGATAAAAACATAGAATTGAGTTCATTCTTTAAGATGAAGACCTAATTAATAATTCAAGATCTAAAAACAGAGTTCATTTTTTACATGAACACATGAAGGAAAAAAACATAAAAATCAGAGTTCATCTTCATCAAACACGAGTTCATTCTGTCTGATGAACTCCGGAGTTCATTATGTTTGATGAACTTCATCTTCATCATCCTCAACAGCAGCGGAACTTCATCTTCATCTCCATCTTCAACAGAGTTCATCACCAACACGAGCAGCAAAAACATCATCTTCATCTTCATCTTCAACACGAGCAGCAAAACAGAGATCTCCATCTTCAATACGAGCAACAAACACATCAAAAATCAAGAATCTTCAATAAAGTTCATCACCAACACGAGCAACAAACATCATCTTTCATCTTCATATTCAACACGAGCAGTAAACATCAAACAACAAGAAAAAGATGAACAAATCAAACAAGAAGATTTCAGAAATCAAACACAGATCCGAAACTTAAATCAATCAGATTTGAAATACGAGTTTATCTCAACACCAAGACGAACAGCAAACAAAGTTCGTCTTCATCTTCAACAGCAAGACGAACAGCAGCAGACCGAACTCATCTTCGTCTTCATCTTCAAAACAGCAGCAACAATTCATTTGTTTGATAGACTTCATCTTCATCTTCAAAACAACAGCATCAGTTCTTGATTACATCTTTAACAGCAGCAACAGATCTTTATCTTCTTCATCTTCTTCAACGAACATCAGCAGCAGTTTGTTATTCGTCGTCTTCATCATTCAATCGTCGAGATTATTACAAATCAATCTTCAAATCTCTGTAAATCAATCTTCAAATCTTCTCCGTCGTCTTCATCAGCTGAGAAAAAAAAACCCCTAGAAATCGTAGCAGCAGGAAGAAAAGAGAAGAAACCGAGAGGAGAGAGAATGTAGATCTGAGAAATGATTTCTCTCTCTTACCAATTGACTATATATATGGTCCTAATCTAAAAAGGTATTTCTATCACCCCATAATGATAATTACATCATCCATGACATCATATTAGGACCAAACCATTATTTTTAAGACCAAACTATAATTTATTTTACCAAAAAGGACCAAACAACTCGGTCAACTGAACCAAACTCATCGTAATATATTATTTTAAGGACCTATTGGTATTTCTTCCCTGACTAATTTTGACTATCTTTTTATTCATCTCTGTTTTCATGTTCTTCCATTTTTATTTTTCTCTGAAGATTAACAAATTGCGAGTTACAAAATTAAGTTATCAACATCATTACTAGATCTAATTCTTGAGAGATGAAACATGGGTTTTCATCGTAAACATCATTCTCATCATTTAACGGAAACTACCATGATCTCTCCACCTCTCTCTGTCTCTCCCTGTTATTTCTACTGTATACTGCGCTATGCTAGAAGATTTAAATTTGATTTAGATTTGGAGTTCAAAATCTATCACACTCGATATTTGAGATGAATTGGGATACAGTTATTGAGACAAGTGAGAAACCACCTGTAGTACAACAATTTTGTGTGCCAAAAGGACCCAAAATCCTTCATAAAATTTCACATTGTTAGGCTGGAGTCGCTGGACTCGGGTTTGGGCCAAAATGTCTGACCAATAAAAAGAGATCGTCTCTACTCTAGGTTTTGTCTTCATTGGTCGTCGCTGCAAAATTTCCGGTAAGTTTTCTCTCTTGTAATCGGTTCGGCTATCAGGGTTTATCCTAACTGAGGGTTTTTATTCGATGAATATATCTACCAGGAATTGAATTCTCCAAACATCAACTCTTTCCGATTAACAGCACAGTACTACTGCTGTCTGTCATGGAGGATGTCAATATTTGTGTTGATGGGATGGAGGATGTCAAGTAAGATTTCCTTATAATATGATTTTGTTGTTTAATTTATGGTTACTCATTACTTGGTGTTTTATCACTTGTTATGTTTTTTATTTTATTTTGATTGGGTGTGTTACTGTATCATCAGAGTGACTGATAAAAAGGAGAAGAAAACACATAAAGTCAAAGCCCCTAAGACTACTGGTATGGTCTTTCCACCTCTAATTGATCATCTATGAGTAGCCTTGGTTTCTCTTTTTAAGTCGTATGTTATGAATATATATCCAGGTGGTGGCAGTGGCAGTGGCGGTGGAAAAAAGGAGGTTAAAAAAGAGACTGGTCTGGGTTTATCTAATAAGAAAGATGAAAATTTTGGGGATTGGTATTCTGAGGTATCTAATTGACCACCTGTTTTCTTAAGCTGTATTTGTTAATTTTGTAATGTGTTAGTGATTAGATCTGTAATCAAAATGTATTTTTCTTTTTATAGATAGAACAAAGAAGTAATAACTGCTATTAATTCATTCTGAGCATCACTTGACCAGAATTAGAATTGCAACTAATAATAGCAAGATTTAAAGCTAAATAGTTTTGAGCTCGAGTAATGGTTCTCAAGCCAGCAACTTCAAAAATGTCTTAGTAGACAGTGTTTCCAGTGAACGTTTAACCAATCTTCTCGGCATGCGTTTCTAATAGAAGATGGATAATTTGAAATGAAGTTGATCCACACTGGATAGTTTTGAAATGAACGTGTATTTTTCTCTCTTATTTTGTGCAGGTTGTTGTCAGTGGTGAAATGATCGAATACTAAGATATATCTGGGTGTTATATCATCAGGCCATGGGCCATGGCTATTTGGGAAATTATGCGAGTATGTGAAATTTTAAGTTACTGGATATCCTTTTATACCTATATGAGCTAGTAATTTGGATTTGAGGTGAGATGTTGATGTTACTGGTTCACACTGTTGTCGACATGCAGAAATTTTTCGATGCTGAAATTAAGAAAATGAAAATTGAGAATTGCTACTTCCCATTGTTTGTGTCTTCTACTGTGTTACAAAAGGAGAAGGATCACATTGAGGGCTTTGCTCCAGAGGTAAGATTCAAAATGCTTCGTACAACCATACATAAGCTACTTGTTGTAGAAGTATCTTATAATCTCAAACTGCGTGATAGCATGACCTCGAGTTGCGGTAATCAGATAGAATGTTGTTTTTTCTCTGTATATAAACTATAATTAGCCATTGGTGAATTCTCTTGTTTGGGACCTCCACTGAGTACAGCTTTTTTATGATTCTGCTGATAGACTGATGTTTGTTTTTTACTCGCACTAGGCCAGGAAGTTTTTGTTGACTTAACTGTTAACCTCTCTTCATCATTTAACTTCTCGTAGTTATGTTCATTGTAACTTTGCATGACCGATAAATGACTCAGCTACTCACTCATCTACACTCTTTCAGGATGCATGGGTTACGAAGTCTGGAGATACAGAGTTAGAGGTTCCTATTGCAATCCGTCCTACCAGTGAAACAGCCATGTATCCTTATTTTCGAAAATGGATTAGAGGACATCGTGACTTGCCCTTGAGGCTTAACCAGTGGTGCAATGTTGTTCGTTGGGAATTCAGCAATCCTACTCCCTTCATCAGGTATTCATTGTTTCCTTTTGTGAGGATAATGCACACATAGTTATATATAATACTAGGTAGAGACGAGAGTACATATGCCTCAATTATGTCTCAGAGAACATTCACCTTGTAGATGGCTCAAGGAGAGTGATTGAGCTTCAGTCAACGTTATGTCTGACCCATAAATTGCCCATCTCTAAGTTATGCACTACCATTTACTCACATGTTTCTAGCTTGTAGGAGTCGTGAGTTTCTTTGGCAAGAAGGGCATACGGCTTTTGCAACAAAGGTTGAAGCAGATAAAGAGGCGAATGTTTAGCAAAACTCGAATTTATGATCTCTTTGTTTTCTTCTTTCAAGGTCATGTTTGTATGTTTTATGCTTTCTGTTGTTCTGCGTTTATTTTGATGAAACTGTTTATGGAAGTCTCAAAAGTTTATCTTTCTCTATATATAACCATCAATAGGGAACAGAAATTAGGTGCAGAATATTTTTAATGCCATGCAATATGGGCAATATTTTAATTGATATACGTTATCAGGTTCTTGAAGTTTTGGAGCTGTATCAAAGGATTTATGAAGAGTTCTTGGCAATCCCAGTGGTAAAGGGGAAGAAAAGTGAGAATGAAAAGTTTGCTGGAGGTTTATATACAACCAGTGTAGAGGTGAGACATAAGTTCCATTTCACCCTATCATTATATTCCTTACGAATAATCTATTAACTTTATTTTCTTTGGTGCAATTACATAATTCTTTTATTTTATCAGGCTTTTGTTCCAAATACTGGTCGAGGAGTACAAGGTGCAACCTCACACTGTCTTGGTCAAAATTTTGCAAAAATGTTCGAGATCAACTTTGAGAACGAGAAAGGAGAAAAGGGCATGGTGTGGCAAAATTCTTGGGGATACAGCACTCGAACAGTAATAGTCCCCAATTCTTTTTCTTTTCCTTGTTCACTTGTAAAACAGATGTATCATTTAGGGGTCATTTTTACAGAAATGATATCTCCGTGCCGCATGCAGTTTAATTAGGCCCTTTCTAAGATAAAACTTACGGAAATTGTTTAATATTCATTTTGGAAAAAATAAATTATCCCCAAATGGTCCATTATGCAAAGCATCTTTATTTATTGAGTAGTTTTAATTTTTACAGATTGGAGTGATGGTGATGGTTCATGGAGATGACAAGGGCTTAGTATTGCCACCTAAAGTTGCATCAGTCCAAGTCATAGTGATTCCTGTGCCTTACAAAGATGCTGACATTCAAGCCATCTGTGATGCTTGTTCCGAAACTGCAGAAGAGTTGAATAACGCTGGTTTTCGTGCTGAGACAGATCTAAGAGACAACTATTCACCTGGTTGGAAGTATTCAAACTGGGAACTGAAAGGAGTTCCCTTGAGGATTGAGATAGGTCCGAGGGATATGGCCAAAAACCAGGTTAGTTGAATTATATATTGTTTCCGCCATGTCTGCAAGATGCAGTCAGATTGAGTACTCCATTTGGACACATTAACAGGTACGTGTTGGTCGCCGAGACAATGGAGCAAAAGAGGATATCTCAAGAATCATCTTGGTTGATCAGATTAAAGACCTACTAGAAAATGTCCAACAAACCCTGTTCGATGCTGCAAAGCAAAAACGCGATGCTTGTGTTGTGGTAGCTAAGACATGGGAAGAGTTTACCAAGGCCCTAAATGAGAAGAGGATGATCTTAGCTCCTTGATGTGACGAGGAGGTATGCATCAATTGTTTAATATTTTACTTGCTTTAAACATTTTCTCCTTTTGCTTTTAATAAAAATTTCCAGCTATTGGTGCCTTTGTTTCGGTACATTATTGTCCTTTGATCTATTCTTTCAGGAAGTTGAGAGAGATGTTAAAGCACGTACCAAGGGTGAGATGGGAGCATGCAAGACTCTTTGCACCCCTTTTGATCAGCCAGAGCTCCCGAAGGGTAATTTTTGCTACCATGCTGTTAAAAAATTGATCTCCTTAACGTCTAAATTCATGGACCTACTTATAGTTTATATATGCCATATGCGATTCATATCTACCTTCTAATATTCAAGACTTGCACTTCCAGGGACGCTGTGCTTTGCCTCTGGAAAACCCGCTAAAAGGTGGACTTACTGGGGAAGAAGCTACTAGTTCAACTGGTGTTACTTGAAAGCAGGTGTAAGGGTTTCTTTGGAACAGTAAAGAGTTGGAAACTAATTGTGAGATTTTTGAAGTTGATATTCTATTTTATCTATTATCTTAACACAGAAAATATTACACAGTGAGATGGGTAAATCCTGAAATAACATCAGGAGGAAACTGTACCCATTCGTTACTTGCACCACATTTGGTTTTTTCTTATTTTAACATACATAGTGTTTATCCGAAACCTTCAAAGTTCAAACCCCAATTTACAATCATTTATAATGGAAAACTTAGTCCAAGGCATATTAGTAGGTGCTCCGTTGGCCGCTCTGTCAGAGCAAGGTTACCAGAGAGAAACAAATTTTTATCCAACTTTTGTTGTGAGCTTTAGATTCTGCTTCTAACACTGAGCCTACATTGTCGACCCAGCATTTGGCTGCTCCAAAGTCGCCATTTGGTTTGTACCAGATGAAGCTACAACCTGCACACAGAATGTTTACCAACAGAAGCATCAATATACATAATAAGATGATACTTCTTCGGAATTGTGACATGAGGACAATGCCTGAGTCTGATTCACAGAAACTAGCTGCATTTTAACATTATGTATAACAGAATGAGGATTAATGTTTTCAATGCTAGCCTTATATCTGGCCTTCCATATAAAGTACCTGGCTAAATTGGGGCCTATCTCATTTAATTTGGGCCTACTATTATAGGAAAATTTTTTTATTAAGAGAGAAAACTACCAATTTACCCTCTATCAAATACTAATACTACAAATGTATCCCCATTAAATCCTAATCATAAAATTAAAAACTAAAATCAAAATCATAAAATTAAAAACTAAAATTAAAATCAAAATCAAAATCAACTGATTTTTCTTCTCTTCTTCTCACCTAAGACGAATCATTTTTGAGTGCCATAGAAGTAGATGAAATGGCATGAATCAAGTACTTTTCTAGCAACCCAATCCCCTAAATTAGGTTTTAGAAACATGCAATCACTCAAAATTCAATTTTTTTGAAATCAAAATTTTCCGGGTTTCCCATAATCGGATGATGTTAATGTACTTGTGAACCGATTGTGTTTAGAAACGGTTGATGTTCTTGGTCACAAACACCGATTGTGCTGCGTGTGTTTTCTGGTTCGAGAAAATTGAATCAAAATCGGTTTACATTAATGTCCACATATCCCGATTCTGGTATGGAAGAGATGACTGTTTTTCTGTATATTTTTTTGATTAGAATCGGATTACATGTATGTCCACATAACCCGATTGTACAACCTTTGATGTCTTAACTGCGATGCCCACAATCGGATTATTTAAGGGTCCACATAAACCGATTGTTATTGATGTTCCCCAAAATCGGTAGATATGGTACACCTACATAAACCGATTCTGGGTTGATGTGATGAACATCAACCACAATCGGTTTGTTCTGATGCACACATCAACCGATTCATTAACCATGTTTGAATTTTCGCACAAATCTTGGAATTTTTATCTTTATATTATAGAGCATGAAATTTTGAATTGAACGCAAAAAGAATGAGGTCATTCCGACATTGGACGAAGAAGTTATGAATAGAACAATCGAAGAAATGCACAGATTAACAATCGGTTTATGTGGGCATTAACATAAACTGATTCTGGCGAAAAAAAGAAAAATTCTTTAATTTTATAATCGGACTATGTTCTAAGTGTTATAAACCGATTCTTACAATCGGTTTATGTGACCATGAACATCCACCGATTATGGGCGAGTTTTTTCATATTTTTTTTCATGTTTTGATGAAGAATCAAGATTAGTTAATTTCTAGTTTAATTTGGTTAAACAATCAATTAATCACCCGATTAACACTAATTAATAATCAGGGGTAAATTAGCCATTATGTAAAATAGTTGGATAAGGAGTTACCTTTTAATGACCCTTTTTGTCATGTAGTAGTAGGCCCAAATTAAATGGGATATGCCCCAATTTAGCCAGGATAAAGTACAGTCACATACACTTTATGTGTAGCTTGCATATCAGGTGATGCTTTTCTATCAAACCAACTTAACATTCAATCGTACAAGTTACTAAAATTAGATTGATCATTTAGAGCTTGAGGATAGAATCCAAACCACACAGCTCTAGGAAAAGTATATTATGAAAACAATTCCACAAAAAACCTTATACCTGGAAAAAAATTTTTTGATATAAGGAAAGCTAAATCATTTAAGAGGAAAGCTGAGTATGGTCAAATGATATTGATTATGGGGCAATATGGGTGGAACTAAAAATTCCTAAAACCCCTCCAATCACCCGTTTCCTTCCCATCAAATCTTGGATCATATTCATTGAGAGTATTGATTTAGATTATAGGGTTTATCATTTTTCTTATCTAATCAAATAGGATTCACCAATCTCTTCCATATAAAATCAAAAATCAAAATACCATTGCAAAATGAATGAAAACGAGCGAACTTCCACAATTATGCTTCCAAAAAGAGAAGAGTGGTTATCAGGAGATACTTGATTGATGACAATCCAATTAAGTTATAACTTAGAATTACCAATCTTCTTAATTATGCTTCCAAAAACAGAAGAGTGGTTATCAGGAGATACTTGATTGAAGAGTGGTTATTAGGCAACATATATAAGTGGCAGTCCCTTGAAAAGTGGAAAATCTCCGGCTAGTTTTCTTGGACTTTTGCACCATGATTAATCATAATCCCCATAACACAAAAATAACTACCAATAGTTTTTGTTGATTGATGACATCATTGATTATCAGATCATTCTATCTTATGTTTACAAAATCACCAAAGCTTCACTAAATTAGTTGTTGTTTCGCAAATAAATCTCGTTGTGCGACATAAAAAAAATCTCGAAGAGATAATTGCAGAAACAAAAAAGAATCATGCAATAACGTACCATTAACTGTAACAAAAGTATTTTTGTTAAGATATTTTTGAAGAGAACAAATGTATTTTTGTTAAGATATTATACATTAGCGGTGGTATTTGGGGTAGTGACTGTGGTGAATGAAAAAAATCTTGAACAGAGCACCCATCGGCCATCCCCTTTCTATTTCATCCCCATTGACTATAAGTCCAATCTCTTGGACCAAAAGTTAGCTTTCCCCTTAAATGATTTAGCTTTCCCTATAACAAAAAAGAGATTCATATGCCAAAGTCGTAACCATCTTTTTTGTTGGTGTAAATAATCCACACAGTGAGCTTGTATCAAAACTTTGTAGTATGGATCTATTAACTTTGTAGACTGATTTGGTAGTAAAATTACCTGATGGAGTTAAGGACCACCTAATAGTATCCTTGCCAGCCTGTGGCAGTCGGATCTGCACAATGTTGCCCACTTGTAGAGGAGTGAAGAGTTCACAAGAGCTAACTCTTCCCTCTCATGGGTAATATGGATCTATTAACTGATCCACATAATTATAATCTTGTAAATGAAAAGAAGAAGGGTTCTCCAACTTTTTAACAGACAATTTGTCATCTTCCTTGCACAACCAATTATCTTGCCAAATACTAATTTTCTCACTTGTAGCAATTCCCAAGCATGGTATTTTTGTACTAATTCTATATCTTTATAAATGCCTTTCCAAATCCAAGAACTGTGCTTTCCTGATTTGGAATGTAAAGGGAAATGTCTAGGAAAATATTTAGATTTGAGAACCCTAGTGCATAGACCATTAAGTCTGGTAACAATTATCCAAGCCAATTTAGCTAAGAGGGCTAATTAAACTCCCCATGTGACGGACCAGAAACTAACGCCTGGCGCACCTGGGCGCACAGGCCATAACTCCCCCGATGCGCAATGATGATGCTACGATCCGGGCCTTAAAGCTAGGAAAACGCACGTTCATTTTCCCTTGCAAGCATGCTCGTGGAGTATGACGCATCTAACTTAGCTTCTACACCGTTCCGACTTACCCTTGTTCTGTAAAGGGTTTAAAGCCTTGAAGGATGTGGCCAATGCACCTTACATGCATCTTTGGATTCCGAGTGCCCTGCCTCAACGTAGTAAATTCATCATTGAATTTCCTATCTAGCTGAGCAACCATCGCACTTCCTCTTCACTAAGCTTCGGCATTGCTGAGAGCATGCACTTGTCTTGCTCATGCCAAGGGTGCATCAATCAGGCTCATGCCGTACTTTCCTTAGGCTTATGCAAGCTCCGCTAACTTGCATATCGGTGTATCTTACCCCCAAGGCCATGCCCAATGCGTCATCGGTGCATGCCTAAGTCGAACGGCTTGATAGGAAGTATGAGCATCCACTAGCTGGCATGAAACTTGCCTCATCAAGTCTGGCCACAATCATCTTTTGCAGCGAGCTACCGAGCTTAGATGATATGAGGGGCCAAAGTGCTGGACCGGCAATGCTGCAACTCATTGAGGCTGCATACGTACCCTTTCCTACTCTAAAGGGATCAAGCACAAACCATAGTTCATCCTCGAAGGGACAAGCAACTTAAGCCAAACTTGTTTTCAAGGCCTTGGCCAAGCATTAGTGGCAAAAGCCTAGTCCGTGTAGGCCGTTCCGTCAAAATGCATAAAGGGTATGCATCATCGATCCCATGGCATGGCATAGTAATGCCTATGCTTAACATGCTCCATTTGCAAGGCTACACAGCTATAAGTGAATCCTAAGTATCATTTACACTGTTCCGGCTAAGCTATGAAGCTTACTTGGTGCATGGTCCGCATATGCACCTTCAACCAGCTACCCCTCCCTATATATGTTAACTTGCAATTTCTACAAGTTTGGAAAGGGGAGCAAAATGACTTCACCAAGTCCCAAGGCCGTGATGGATGCACATGACTCCATGGCCAAATGCAATGTACAGTTGTGATGGCTGTACATTCAGTTCTGGCTCACAGGCCCGTTCTAATGTCCGGCCATAATGGCTGAACACTTCCTGATCCAGGTCCCGTGAAGGGCCGTGATGGCTGTATTTCCGGCTTTGGCATATAGGCCACTCCAATGTCCAGCCGTGATGGATGTACATCTCCAAGGTTATCTTAATTGGTGCATGGTCTGTATATGCACCTTCAACCAAGTACCCCTCCTTCCCTATATATGTTAACTTGACATTTTTACAACTTTGATTAGGGGAGGAAAAATCATTCACCAAGTCCCACTTTTACTATTCATGGTTGTTGCCATATATTTGTGAATAACCGGCCAAGATGGCTGTTCACTGCCAATGCCAACTCCGATTTTCAGCCATGATGGATGTTAACTGCCAACCCGATGTTAAGCCATGATGTTGTGCACTGCCAACCCGTTGTTCAACCATGATGGTTTTCCATTGTCAAGGCCAACCTGCGTTGGCTTATTGCACACGGTAAAGCAATATTGGCACTGGGCCAATGACCTACGTAATGCGTTATTATGGCGCTATTTCATTCTAGGGCAGCCACCCGTCTGGCCTGAAGCACCATTTGATGCATAATTGGCCCTAGGCCAATGTTCCTTTTACTACGCAACAGAAGCTTTGGATGAAGCTTCATCTCATGCCATGACGCATCTTTGCGCATGCGCCATGCTAAAATTTCGGGGTGTTACATCATTCACCCCTTCAAAGAATTTCGTCCCCGAAATTCAAAACAAAATAATTTTGGACAAGCTCTTCGGTTTGGATTTCCTGAGCAAAAGTCTCATACCCGATGCTCAGAAATCACGGGTTTCTTCAAGTTGTCATGAACAACAATTTAGACCTTCTGAGAAAACGTCCCATACCGCCTGCTCAGGAATCTAAAAAGAGTCCACAACGTCATCAAGAATCTCAATTGGCCAGTTGGAAAAATGATATCTCAACAAGGTATCCTAAATGTGCATCCCATACTACACACTCAGGATTCCCTAAAGTTCACAAGGTTGATGCCAAAAATATCTAGTACTGTGTGGAACAGGATCCAGTTGCCCACCGTCCCGGACGGTCATCCAGGTTGCTACTCGTAAGTGGGATCCTAGCTGGGCCTGACAACGCACACCATTGTCCATTTGCCAACGTGTGGGGATGATCAGTCCCATTGTCTACCCACCGTTCCAAACGGTCTTCCGGATTTCCACTTGTAATTGGGGTGCCACTTAGGCCAGGCAAACTCACAGTACTTAAACAAGATCTACTCGATTCGCCAAGTAACTGGCCTAGCAGTTACTAACTCTTTCCGCGAAAAAGTTGGCCTACTCTCCAACTTTAAGTTTCCATTAAGGAAAGTACTCGCTTTGACGAGTTCATTACTCACAGTCCCTAGAGTTTTCTCGGAACTTGCTTTGATAACAATTGTGACAGACCGGAAAATTACGCCTGGCGTGCCTGGGTGCGCAGGCCATAACTCCCCGATGCGCCATGATAATGCTACGATCCGGGCCTTAAAGCTAGGCAAACGCACGTTCATTTTCCCTTGCAAGCATGCTCGTGGAGCATGACGCAGCTAACTTAGCTTCCACACCGTTCCGAATTACCCTTGTTCTGTAAAGGGTTTAAATCCTTGAAGGCTGTGGCCAATGCACCTTACCTGCATCTCTGGCTTCCGAGTGCCCTGCCTCAATGTAGTAAATTCATCACTGAATTTCCTATCTAGCTGAGAAACCGTCGCACTTCCTCTTCACTAAGCTTCAGCAGTGCTGAGAGCATGCACTTGTCTTGCTCGTGCCAAGGGTGCATCAATCAGGCTCATGCCGTACTTTCCTTAGGCTTATGCAAGCTCCGCTAACTTGCATATCGATGTAGCTTACCTCCAAGGCCATGCCCAATGCGTCATCGGTACAAGCCTAAGTCGAACGGCTTGATAGGAAGTATGAGCATCCACTAGCTGGCATGCAACTTGCCTCATCAAGTATGGCCACAATCTTCTCTTGCATCGAGCTACCAAGCTTAGATGATATGAGGGGCCAAAGTGCTGGACTGGCAATGTTGCAACTCATTGCGGATGCCTACGTACCCTTCCCTACTATAAAGGGATCAAGTACATACCGTAGTTCATCCTCGAAGGGACAAGCAACTTAAGCCACACTTTTTTTCAAGGCCGTGGCCAAGCATTAGTGGCAAAAGCCTAGTCCATGTAGGCCGTTCCGTTAAAATGCATAAAGGTTATGCATCATCGAGCCCATGGCATTGCATAGTAATTCCCATGCTTAACATGCTCCATTGGCGAGGCTATGCAGCTATAAATGAGGCCTAAGCATCATTTACACCGTTTCAGCTAAGCTATGAAGCTTACTTGGTGCATGGTCCGCATATGCACCTTCAACCAGCTACCCCTCCCTATATATGTTAACTTGCAATTTATACAAGTTTGGAAAGGGGAGCAAAATGACTCCACCAAGTCCCAAGGCCGTGATGGCTGCACATGACTCCCTGGCCAAATGCAATGTACAGCCGTGATGGCTCTACATTCAGTTCTTGCTCACAGGCCAGTTCCAATGTCCGGACATAATGGTCGAACACTTCCTGAGCCAGGTCCAGTGAAGGGCCGTGATGGCTGTATTTCCGGCTTTGGCCCATAGGCCACTCCAATGTCCAGCCGTGATGGTTGTACATCTCCAAGTCTATCTTACTTGGTGCATGGTCCGTATATGCACCTTCAACCAAGTACCCCTCCCCCCCTATATATGTTAACTTGACATTTTTACAACTTTGATTAGGGGAGGAAAAATCTTGGCAGTGCACATCCATCATGGTTGAATACGAGATAATATGACATGTTCTAGCTGGTTTAACACCAAGTATTCTTTTGTGAGCTTCCTCATGAGTTAAAAGACGAGACAAATCATCTATGCAAAGTATAAACAGATACGGGTAAAGACTATCTCCTTGACGTAAGCCTCTAAAAGGTGGAAAGGAGCGACAAGGTGAACCATTCAATAAAAGAGAAATGGTAGAAGTACTAATGCAGTGAAAAATATTTTTTCACCATTGTTCAGCAAAACCAAGATGTTTTAAAATATCACATACAAAAGACCATTCAGTATGGTCGATAGCCTTAGAAATGTCTAGTTTAATAGCTATGTCTCCTACTTTATCCTTTTTGTTTTTCATAATATCAAACAACTAATGTGCTATGATAGTGTTATCTTGAATACACCTACCTGGCACAAAAGCTTCCTGATAAGGTGAAATTACTTTAGAATTGATAGGTTTCATTCGATTAACCATTAACTTAGATAAGGTTTTATAAGTTTCATTACACAAGCTAATAGGCCGAAAATCGTTTGGTGTAGAAGGACATTCTATTTTTGGGACTAAGGTCTGGTATGTTACATTCAAATTGGGATTAAAAGTATGATTTTTGAAGAAATCTTGAACTAATTTAATAATATCAGTCTCAACTATCTCCCAACTATACTTATAAAACCCAATCTGAAATCCATCATGACCCGGTGCTTTCCAAGAAGGCATTTAGGCTATAGTTATCCTAATTTTCTCAACTGTAGGTAGTTTTAAAAGATTTTCATTATCCTCAGCTGAGATACAAGGAGTTATCAAATTCAAAAGATCCATATCAACATCAGGATTAGTAGAAGAAGTGATATGCTGAAAATGAGAATTCAAACTGGCTTAAATTTCATCTCTAGTTTTACACCAGATACCAAGAGAATTTTGTAAAGACGCTTTATGGTTTCTTCTTCGCCTAAAGTTAGCATGAGCATGAAAGAATTGCGATCACCATAATAAAAATAATTATCCCTAGATATTTGTCTAGCATATTGATTATCAAGATCATACCATTTAGAAAGATCAAGTTTCAGTTGAGCATATTGAGGAGTTAATTTAGCAGTAGGATTATTATTTAAGATGCATTGGAGTTGTGATTTAAGACGACTGATATTTTTTTAATACTACCAAATGTTTCAGTACTCCACTGAGATAATGCTTCCTGAGTTATAACTAGTTTATGATTCATATTAAACAAATCATGAGGACAAATAGTAGAAATCCACGCATTAGCAATCGCTTTCTTACAATCAGAATGTCCAAGCCAGTATTCAAACACTCTAAATGGTTTACTGCACCTTAAATATTCAGGGGTTGTTACCAGCAAAACGAGGATATGATCTGACCCAACTGATAATAAGTTATGCAACTGAGCCAAGGGAAAAGGTTTATGCCAACTAGACAAAGTCCTATCCATCCATACTCTAGTTAAAGCATTACTTTTTCGATGATTAGACCAGGTATAAGGGTCTCTTGACCAAACCACATCAATTAGACTTAGATTACTAATAGTAAGTGATCAAACATATGTTTCCTAGAATGCGAGGTATTCCCACCTACTTTATCTGATATAGCTAAGGTAGTGTTTAGGTCACCAATCAAAATCCAAGGCAATGAATGATTACGAGATAAATCATAAACTGCAATCCATTGAATTAATTTTTCTTGATCCTTTATCTCACCATACATGCTAGAACCATCAAGTGGTTTAATGGTTCTCATGCTCCCTCCCATTGCGGAGGTAAGGGTTCGAACCCCATAATTGCTAGAATCCTCTCCAATTTAAGGAGTTTAGATGTAGTCTAGGGACCACTAGACTAGGGTATCAAAAAAAGGAAAAAAATCTCATCATACATGCATGTGAAAAGCCAATTACCTACAGATGCATCAGTATGCAACAAAAAAGAAACAAGGTTTCTAGTTTCTTGGATGATTTCGACATGGAAACCATCTTTCCAAATCACACACATTCCGTTTGATAGAAAACACTGTATCTAATAATTAGGATAGCTAAATTCTTTCCCGATAAAATCTCATTTTATGAAATCCGATTTTAGTTTCGGAAAGAAAAATAAGATCTGGAGAGTGAGATTGATTTCTGGTTAAATTCTAATCGACGAACCCTACCTGCCGATTAATTCTAGTTAAATTCCAATCGACGAACCATACCTGCCGAATCAAGGTATTATAATCTATGTTTATTTTCTGTATAAAAATTTTAGTGACTATTCATTTATGTTTCCATTGGCCTTTAAGGACTCAAAAAAACTTATTCGTTAATGCATTTAGCGAGGTTATTCATTTAGTCCATTTGCCAAGTCGGGACCGGAAAAAATTATTCTTTTGGCGAGGTTATTTATCTGTTGACATTCATTTATCGAAGTTAGACTGTAAAGATTAAATGTAAGAGAAAATGAAAAATGAAAAACCAAAGTTAAAATTAGACGAACATATAATTTTGCTAAAAAGATTAATAAAACAATGAAACCGGGTGCCTGATACCCGCAAGTACTTAATTGTGCCAGATTGGACCCAATAAGATTTCTAGTCGGATCAGAGTCAACCGAGTCAGGTTCAATTCCAAGTAATCAGTTACCCAAGGCCTAATATTGGAGGATGATCCAAAGACATGTTGTCTTAGGGACGGAACCCTACTTCACACCCATTTAAAGTGTTATAGTTATAGTGCGTGAATATGGTTTAATAAGTAGTTCCAACATCGCCTAATATGATTGAAAATGTCTTTTTTTTTTTTTTGGATAAACAAACTTGTATTCACACTAGAAAATATTTACACATTGATCGTTATATATATCACATATCTTAGCTTGCCATCCTTGTTTGTAAGCAAGACTCATAGAGCTAAGAGACATAGAGGGACTCCTAAGAAGTAACTTAGCTAACCTATCTGCTAAATCATTACATTTACGATTTACATAGTGGAAAGAAGAACAAGCAAAAAAATAACTGAGACGTTGAGAAGCAAGAAAAAATTGATGTGCTCTCCAGTCAACCCCAAAATCGTTCTTCTTCATTGTTGTAATTACACCTTCGTTATCATTGTAGAACTTTACTGATTTTGGTCCAAACTGTCAGGACCAATCTGCTGCTTCCCTACATGCTCTAGACTCTGCCTTGTCTGAATTTAAGCACTAGCCACTTCCTCCTTCAAATTCACACAAACAACCAAACTGATTTAAGTTGAACAATTCCATATGCAATTTTTTTTAGATTTGGAATTAAAAGCAGCATCAAATAAAATGTGCATAGTATGTTCATGTGAAACATGAGAAGCAAAAGATGCTAAATAATATGTACCCGGATGCCAACATTCACATTTTTTTGCAGTTGAAGTAGAAATAGATAATGTAGTAGGTTTACATTGTAACTGTTGAAAATCTCTAGGTATAGTATAAATAAGAATAAAAGGATTAGGCTTAACATTTTGGAATACAACTTCACATCGATATTTCCAAATAAACCATAAACTATAAGCAATCATATCTCTATTATCTTTGTCACACCACCAGCTGACATACCATTCAACAAAAGAGATCTTATGTGCTTGATAGGAAAACAGAGATAGAGAAATACCTCTCAAGACTGCTTCAACAAAAAAAACATTCAGTAAATAAATGAGTTACTGTTTCCCTTACTAATGAGTTACATAAAGAATAAGTTTTATTCATATGGTTAAATCTTCCTACAATTGGCTTAAAAGGCAAACAACCAACTAAAGCTATCCATAATAAATACTTTACTCTAGGTATAACATTCAGATTCCAAATTCCATACCAAGGAACTTTACAAGTGGTTGCAGATCTATGAGCAAGATAATTGTAAGCTGATTTAATAGACACCATACCATTTTTTGTACCTATCCATTTAACAGAGTTTGATCTAGTTGTTAGAGCATTGCTCGGTCGAACTCGCAAGCGTTGCTATCTAAAGCTTGTTTGTCAAGTTTAGTTGCCAAAACTATAAGTCTTGATTCATAGTCTACTTATAGCTAAGTCTCGGACTAGGATAGAAAGTGTAGTTGAGCTCTAGACTCCACGGCGTTCATCATACAAATACGAAGAACTACTCAAGGAACTGGTGGAACTTCATCGACTAAAAGTTATGTGGAGACTTGAACTTGATTATCACTCAAAATTCTATCTACTCTATCTCCTATCTTGAGACAAAAGTCGTATTGCTATATAGACTTCGATTATACACATTTGCTATTTCGAGCCGAGTTTATCTCGTTTCTCCATTTCTCGAAATATGTGTTGGTAAGCTTTCACTTTGGCCAAGTTCATCTTTACAAGTGACGAAAGTCATGTTGATTATTTCAATATCTTGAAAATCGCTTTGATGAAAAGTAATGTGTGAATAACCTCTATATAACATCCTTTAAGAATGTTTCAATGATTGAAATGAGAGTTTAGAATATATAACCTAGAATGTTGAAAGATATTAGCTTGAATCTAATCAGGTTTTAATCTAATGGTGAATATTGAATGCTTTGTTACCAAAGTAACTTAGATTGCAAACTCTGATTTGAAGACTATATAAAGGAGAACTCTAGCAACTGGGAAAAGCTAGAGTCGATTCTCCTTTAACCTTAGGTTTGTACCAAGACCCTGTAGGTTAACGACTTGAAGACTTCATTGGGATTGTGAAGCCAGACCCAACTATTTTCTCTGTAGTTGCGTGATCTGATCTTG